>JAOWBL010003078.1:0-12735 GCA_028564865.1 Zenarchopterus dispar | reverse complement strand
GTAACACACTATTTTTTTTAAATAAAAAATGAACCTCATTGCATGCTGTTCTGCAACATGTGGGCTTGCAAAAGCAATTTTTGCTTCACTACACCGATTCATCAAATTTAATTTTTCCTGTGTTGCTTAAGGAGTCTTAAAATAACTTTAAACCTGTGTCTTTTAAGCCAGTAGGATCAGAAAGCCATCAAACTGATCATCCAAAATAGAAATTTGAAAATCATCTTAATCATAAGTTAAAAATGAAACTAAAATATGGAAAACAGACATATGCTTAAAGAGGATTTTCTTTTTTACATTACATTAAAGCATTAAACCATAAACATGTCCCAGTGTTGATTGATCAGTGAATGGCCTCTTTGACCTGAGCTCTGCCAGTAAATCACATCTCTCCTGTTTTTCTGCAAGGGCTCGCCTCTGAATCATAACCACCGACTCACTTCCTTTGACTCCATTAACAAGCTGAATGTAGTCTTGGTCAGAAGTGTGATTATGAATTCATTTATAGGACGAGTGATTCATCAGACCCAACAGGCTCTCTAATGGGGGCTGGTTTTCTATTATCTCACTCAGGCCCTCTCTTTCGAAATCCCGTCTGAGTGTGGGATGTAGGGTTTTTTAGGGTTAACTTTGAAATGATAGAATCCTATAAATTTGACTTATGCCATGATTTCATCTTAATTATTACTGATAAGCAGAAATCATGTAGTTTAGGGATGCTGAGCTCTCTCGAAGTGGAGGTGAACACAAAACCTCTTTGATATTAGTTGATAAATTAACATAAAATGTCTGCACACTTTGAATTTTTAAGCAAACAGCGTTCAAAAATGGTGATGAAGATCATAAAATACTGGGAAAACAAAACAAAACATCATTTTGAATGAATGACTCACAAGAAATTAGATTAACTGTTAACAAATAAGTCCCAGACAGGTTTTCAGATGTAACATCAGCATAGGTTTATCACTCTGATAAAGGTCTGTATGCCTAAATAGTTCAGCAATTTAAGAATAATGTTGCTCAATGCAAAGAGATACTATATCTAGTGTACATTATATAATAAAAAGATTAATTATAAATCCCTGTGTGTAAAATTCAAAGTTAAAGGACAGTTTTGAATAGGTGTGATTTTCAGGATCTCAGGAACAGGCTCGACTCTGTTGTGTTGTTGTGTACTGCTTGCAGGACACACCTGACAATCATTGTCATTCAGCAAAGTTTGCTACATCCTTCACAAAAGCATGCAGGAAACTAAATAAGATCCAGAAATGCCGCTGCCCTTTTCAGTCCACATCTCATTTAAGATTGTCTAATAAATCAAAATTTCACATTTTTTGGAAATCGTGAAGGCTGCGTCCTCTGGGCTAAAGAGGAAGTGGACAATTTGATTTGTTACCAGTGCACATTTTCCAAGCCAACGTCTTTGGTTTAGGCGTGCAATTAGTGTGCACGCAATGAGTAACTTCAGTAGAGATGCCATTAGTACTGTATAATATGCAGAGAATTAGAACATTACTTCCTGCCATCCATGTAATTTATTTTGTTAGAGGGCTATGCTTTAGCTCAGTTAGCCACAACTTTCTGTTTTATTTGCATATAAAGACTCCCGATCAGCTGAATAAAATCTATCGGAAATCTACAGCTGGGCATAATTTTTCAAAGATTTCAAAGATAGTTGATGTTTGTTTCTGTAGCAATATGAACTTTTGCTGGCTGAGAAAATAATAACGCCATAATAATTTATTTGAAAGTGGATCATGGAGATTCAGAAGGACAGAGGTGTAAAAATCCACAGTAGAGACTTTGATGGAGGCACGGTGAAACTGTTGAGGTTTGTCTTGTTGTAGATTGTAAACATGACCTCTTCATGTGACCTTGTTCTGAGCCGCCATTATTATTACTGACTCACCTAACAGAAATTATTACTAATTCTTCAAACCAAAATTACGCCAAATGTTGAATACAAATATAACACTAAATACTCATCAGTCCTCCTCATAACTTACTTCTCAAATGAAAATGGTGCAAAAGAATTATTAAACATTCAAATTATTATGAGCCAAGTAATCCAATATTTATTTATCTGCATACTTTAAAAATTTATAATGGTTGATTGTAAAACTATTCAAATAATGTTTAAAGTACATACTAATTTGCTTCCGTGCTGTACTCTGAAGCTGTTCGAAATCAGAATGAGTCAGTACGAACTCAGAGACGGAGGAATATTTTAAAAAAAAATCCAAACACAAACAACAGATGTATATCTACTAAAGGAGGGAATTTCTGGTAGAAGTGAGAATGATTTAAGAACAAGTATTTCCCTCCTCTCATTTAAAAAAATGGTTAGAAGTATAATACTGATTAAATATGAGACTCAGCTATGAACAGTTTGTTTTAATGAAGGTTTGGAAACTTCAGATTCAGATTTCTGCTATGTTTTCTTCATTTAATGTTTAATTTTCAAAACTTCTTATCTGTATTTTGTTTTGTAAAAAGGGTGGTTAAAATAAGCTATTGCTTCAACCTATACCTTTTTGGCCAGTATTTTCTTTTGTTGTTTTTCAATTTGTATGTCTCTACAAAGCTTGGTGATAAAAAATTAATTAAACTGAACTTAATGTAAACTAAACTAAACTAAAGAATATCCTCCTAAGTAGCAAAGTGAATGATGGAGAGATGTTTTACAGCCCAAAAGGTGCAGGGACAAACTGATTACAGTAATTACCGGACAATAGAGCGCATCGGAATATAAGCTGCACCCACACAATTCTTAAAGAAAAATATTTTCCCACATATTAGCCGCACCGGACTATAAGCCGCAGATATATTCGTTGTGAAATGAGATATTTACATAGAGAGATTTTGTACATGTTTATTTACATGCCTTAATTGTTTCCAAACAGTGCCTGTAACACCCCAGTAAAATGGCTGATCGAACAAAACAGAAAAATTATTAATGTTTTTATTCATCCTCCACCTGTGCACTGAAACCACTGAAGTCCTCCTCTTCAGTGTCGGAGGGGAAGAGCCTGAGAACATCTCCCTCATACACCTTTTCAGTCTATTTGTGTGGTTCTCAATGTCACTTTCATCTGGAGTGGACTGCGCCAAAAACTAGCTTCTTCTTCTTTACATTGACCTCTTGCGTCTGTCTCGTTTTTGCACCTCCTGCGCCCCCTGGTGGCCGTTAGCGAAGAAAAATCTATAGATAAGCCACATCGTTGTATAAGCTGCAAGGTTCAAAGCGTGGGGAAAAAGTAGCGGTTTATAGTCCAGAAAATACGGTATGTTTTTTTTTATCAGAGTAATACAATTACTGTAAAAAGAGACTTTAATCTAAATACACACAACGATTTGTTCATTTCTTGTCAGCGAAGCTTAAGAAATCCCCAAGAAATTCAAACAACAGCAACTTTTAGAAACAGGAAGCATGACTGACTACTTACTGGTTTCTCAGATGTCCCACATCACAGCTGCAGATTTTATCTGGCCAGTGGAGAATTCAAGAAATTACAGGGCTTTTGGAAATACAGTGCAGTTAAAAAAAAAAAGAAAAAAGAAAAAAACAAAGCTTTAGCTGCAGAAAGTTCAGACTGGAGGTTATCCTCTGACGCAAGTGAATGTAGAAAAATGCAGTCAGCAGTTTATCACGTGAGAGAGACACTGAGCTGGTTAAAAGCAAATGAAAATGAAGGTTGTGTCAGTAAATCAAAAGTGAACTTTAGAAAAAAATGAACAGAAAATGTTGTATATTTTTAAGGCAAAGTGTTAGATACTTATAACAGTAATGATGGAAAGCCTTTAAATCTGGAAAGACTGTATAGATGGTCGGCCGTGGAGCTGTGGAGTGAACTCATTTTGAATAGGGGTCACTGAGATCTGAGAAGTGCATGGGTCCAGGCTAGAGGATCAGAGACCTGAGGCCAGAGTGGGAGTGGGCAGGACTGAAAGAAGGCAAACCAGGAGAAAAATAAGCACTGTGGATGAAATGACAGCAGTGCAACATACTGTCATTTATAATATGCACAGCTATTTGAGAGCAATGTTTAATTTCACTTTCTCCTGAGGACACCATCCCCACTCAGCAGTGGTGGACGGGGACAGTTTAAGATACTGATATGTGGTCAGACAAAGAGCAGAAGCTGCAGCTGCAGTTCAGACACGTTTAAGCAATGTTTTCATTCATTTAGTTCAGATGCTTTGAAGCAAAAGGAGGAAAAGTGGGATTTAGTTATTTGATGTTGTTGGGAAGCAGAGGCACATTTTAACCTCTGTTTTGATACATGGCTGTGCAGTAATTTGACATTGACACAGACTGATGGACAGAAGTATGTTTCTGAAACGCTGGTGATGTCATGCTGGTTGTGTAGCAAAAACATGGAGCTACAAATGTGGAAATGTAAGTGCCCAGCATTTGTAGAGGTCCTGATTATGGAAATGTTCATGACTGGGTTGGGCTCTGGTCCTCCAGAAAACTGTGTGTTCTTCTCTAAAGAAACAAAGACACAAACAGAAAAATAATCAAAGACAGCCACTTCGGGAGAGTCAGCACGTTACACGGGTGTTAGACATCGTGCGTCTGTGCGTGCACAGGAGTCTCATGGGGTCTGCTTGACGTAAATGTCATCAATGAAGGGTGTGCACGAGGTCCACTGGGTGATGACTGCTGACTTTTATTCAAGCTTTGCAGAATACCTCTTTGTGTAAAAGCAGAATTGTGTCTCGTGTCCAGAGCAAGGTCATTAAAACAGACACTTAGATATGAAAAATCATAGGTCTTTGGTGCCAGCAGTTAAAGAGACCGGAGTGGCACTCTGACGGACAAATTATAAACATTTAAGCACCCTTCCCCCTCTACACGTACTCCACATAAGCCATGGGAAAAGCTCCACACATGCAAAACGTGTATCCTCACATTGTTCACATGGAGCACTGCCACCAACAATCACTGTAAACAATAAACCAAATTTAAAAAAATCACAAATAATGTAATTTCTGTGCTCTTGTTTTCTTTACTTTACACTTTTATTGTTTTTGTTTTTACTCACTTTCTTAAATTTTGTAGATCTGGTCACAGTTCAGATGCCGTCACTGCATTTATCTTTAGACGAGAGTGATAGACGTTTGAGGCTATGTTTAGTTGTGTAAAAACAGTTGACCAAAAATAAACGTCTGAACACACAGAGCTTGCCAAAAGATAAAGATCTCGCCTCCATTGTTGGTTCTTAGAGGCGGGTGGTGGTGGTGGTGGTGGTGGTGGTGCAGAGATTCAAAAGTCCCAACATACTCATTAGCTGTGTTTGTGTATGTGTGTGTCTAAGGGTTTGTTTACATTTTGCATGTAGTTACATGATTGCTTAGGTGTGTGAACAATGTGTGTGTTTGCTTGCAAATGAGCACGTTTCTGTTTGTTGTTGAATACCTGTTTGAGATGACAGTTAATTATCAGGAAAAAAAATAAAAAACCCTGTGGTTATGCCGATTTAGTTACACACAGTCCCATAATTTAAAGTTTAGTCTTAGGCTGAGCAAAACAACCTGATGTTTAAGTCAGGTTCAAATAAACGCACATCAAATGAGAAAAATTGCACCAGTGAAGGAAATGAAAACAAACACAAAAAAAAACAAAAACAAAAACAGTGGTTATTGTGATATTTACTTTTACTTCAGTCCAGACAGAACAACCTGCCTGTCTTGTCTTGTCAACTTCATGTGTTCACAGTAAAGCTTTTCCTTCTTTGCAACGCTGCCATAAACTCTCACAACACCTGAGAAATTCTTTGAGATAGAAGTTGATCTATATTTTTAATCAATTAAACTATTTTCCTCAAGGATTCATTGACCGGGAGATCCTTTAACCATTTTCACTTTTAAAATTACTCTACCTTTTTAAAATTCTGCTTTTACGCCAAATCACCACAATCACCTGTTCACAATACCTGTTTCAAATAACTACCCCATGAGTAGCACTAAATTACATCAGTCCCACGTTTTTATGTATTACAAACATGAAATGCAGGCTTTACATTCACGTATGACATTTAGATGACAAGACACCAAATGAAATATCTTTTAATGAAAAAAATGTAGGAATCATTGTCTTTTTTATTGTATTTCCTCTGCTCTCCTAACTTTTTCTGAAATGATATTGTACAAATATTCTTATTAAAGAACATATGCCAATACCATTTTTTCCCCCATTCAGATGCCTGAACTTCAAATATCAGCTGTTATTTAGTACAAATTTGATACCAGTATTATTTTAGAAAACTTTTTTTTTTCCAACTGGTAAATTATATTTACTACTAATGTTAAATAACAGGTGTCAGATGATTATCAACATAAGATCACTCACACTTCCACTTCATTCAACTATATCACACCTATATTCAGGTAAGCGGTGAAATATGACATTGTCAAAAACTGACACGGTTGGTCATTCAAGACGTTTAATTCTGCTGTTTTGTCTGTTATTGCTCTGACTTTTTGACTTTCTTTGGGAAATTTATCTAATTTCTGAAATGAAAGCTCCAGAGTTTGCTGCTGTGTTTTTTTTATTTTTTTATCTTTGACTGAATAAAGTTGTCACACCTTTTTTTTTTTCTTTAAAGGCTCCTTAAATGCTTCATAAAGTTGTTCATGTTTCAGTTAGCAGCATTTGTGTCACTTTTGAAAACTGTAATTTTGTAGCATTGTCTGTTTATAAAAATTAAATGGTATTTATTGTTTTATGGACATAAATACTTGCAGATCCTGGTTATTTTGACTGAATTGGCGAGTATTTCTGATGTTATCTGAATAGGAACAACAACATCATTTAAATCTTATCTTATTTATATCTTAGGAACCAAAGTGCTAAACATATGAATGACATACATTTCGAATAAAATAAATAATGTAAAGAAGACAATTAATGAATACAGGTTAACAGTTTTTATTCTTGATAAAGGTTCTGTACCCAACTATGTTTCTCCTTTATGTTAAGATGACAACAAATATTTGTAGGATAAAAAAATAACTTGGTAGCAACTTTTTATTAGTTTAGTGAGAAATTGAAAAAGGTGAAATTAAAATTAACATTTATTTTTAACTGCTTAGCTTTTTATTTTGGATGCCTAATAGAAAAACAAAAAACACACTCCCTCCTCCTCCCTGAAAAAAAAAAAAGAGTGAAACAAAACAAAACACAGCACTATGGACAGGATTACGCCCACTCCACAGTTTTTTTTAAAGTCACATATTCTACTATTACAAATAGAGAATATAATAAATTAAATTATGATATTTACCACTTACATCTATAGCATAAAGTCTGTATTGGAGAGTCTTTGTATTTCCGCAGTTTCCCTTTTGGGGGATTAGGGAAGTTTTAATGAATTGCATTTTATCTTTCTGCTTGCATTTTAGTTTATGAATCCTCAATCATTTTGGGTTAATCCCTGTTGGAGGGGTCGCCACAGCGGATCATGGTCCACACATCAGTGTGTCCCAGTTTTACACCGGATGCTCTTCCTGCCACAATCCCATAATCACATAAACATACATGTTTTTCAGACTGTGGGAGGAAACTGAAACACCTGAAAGAAACCCACGCAAGCATGGAGAGAACATGCAAACTCCACACGGATAAACTCCTGCTAGACTCAGGAACTGAACCAGAAACCTTCTTGCTCTGACACAACAGTGCTAACCACTAAGCCACTGTGCTGAATTTCTGCTGCACTTTAGTTGGTGAATTTTAGCATTTTAGTTTCTGAATTTAAAAAAATCACACACACTGTCTGATCTGATGCATCATGGGAATACACCTGAAAAACCTTGACTCTTAAAGACCATGACAGAGTTCCTTTTTGAAAGAACCTTTGGTTCATTTCTCTCTTTTTTGTTGTTGTTTTTTTTATTAGTTAGACTATTTTTACTACATTTGTTCATTTATACTATACTTTTATGCATGTATGAACTTGTGTTTACTTTTATTTGGCAGCTGTTGTTGTCTTATGATTTGTTTTATTCTGTAAAGCACTTTGGAGTTGTAAACAGGTGGTGTGTAAATAAAATATCGGCAACCCGAGAACTGCAAAACATCTCATGAGGGCAGGGCACAGGAGGGGTTCGCAGACCTGAGCGTTTCCAGTCTCACCTCAGAAACTGAAGAGTTGAACAAGAGTTTACCAATCAACACAGCTTTCAAAGGAATTAAGGAGAGAGTTAGAGGGCAATTTACAGGGAAAGGGATTTTATATTTGTTTAAAGAAAGAAAAATAGTTGGTGAATTTTGTTGCAGCTGGAGGATGAAGACCTGGAAGATTGTAATGAAACTGGATCTGATCACAAGAGGTGAACGGTCATGAGCCAAGTCTGCAGGAGGATGATAGATCTCACTGGAACAGATGTATCTTTTATTTTTTTTTTAAAAAAGTCTCTACTTGATTTCCTTAAAGCCATCTGAATTGGTGAACTTTAATTTTAATTTTAATTTTAAAGGTGAGAGCAGAAATGCCTATGTCTGCTAACCTCCTGGGGCGCCTCCCTCTCTGCCCCCTCATGTGATATTTTACTGCTTGTATTAAATTAATTGATTAATTAATTGAGAATTTAAAGGTAGAGTTCCCAGACTACAAAGAGAGTTTTCTAGGAATTTTGGAGTGGCATCTTCTTAGGAAAAACTAAGTCTCTTAGGTATGACATAAAGGTTTTGTAATTAAATTTGCACAATACAATTGGAGGAACCCTTTTCTTCTGTTACTAAACCGGGCTTCACATTATCAGTTGGGTGGCATCATTTTTAATCATTTCACATAGCCTTTACCTTTGTTTATTGACCATGAATATAAAGAGTTTTCTGGGGGGGGTTTTGCGATCCATAGTTATCATGACTGGAAAGTGAAGGCTGGAGAGATGCCCAGTTGTACCTTCAATTCAGAAGAAAATTAGATGAAAAAAAATACTTGTCATAGTGGGTAAATTTCTACTGTCTGTGACATGTAAAATAGTAGCCGTGAAATGTGTTTTGTTGCAGTACGATGAGCAGATGTTTTTTTTTTTTTTTTTTTTAAATCTGTGTATGTCTGTTTTGCTGAGGACAGCTTCCCTGACATTTACTTCATGCGTGAATTTATAGCAACATGCTGAAACTCAAGATGGTGCAAAACTGCTTCAAGTTGCAGCTGAGACACATGCAGTCCTTTACCACAGGAAGTAAATTAAAAATAATTGTGTCCCACACACTCCACACATGCTCCACACCCCACTGCTGGTGTGAAATCCACTTAAGGGAAACCCCAGTTTGAGAAGGGCCTACAGCTCTTTAACGTGTCACTCTTTTCCCCCTTGACATTCTTATTAATAAGAAAAATAAATAAATAAAACTCTTGATGCAGAATTTGATTTTCTTTTTTTTTCTAGGGAAGTCTTTCTTCAATGAAAGTGGTGTACTTGACTCTTAAATTTAAATGTACTCTCAGCAGAATGGTTAACATTTAATTAATGTGTTTTGTCCTCATCAACAGCAAACTACGACATCAAGCCCAAAGTGAGCGGTTTGGATACAGAGAGGTAAGACTGGGTCTACTATTTACCAGCATTTTATTACTAATTTTAATTAAAAGAAAAAAACATTTCTTAACAATACCCATGTTGTTGTTGTTTTTTTTTTAATAGGTCATTTTAAAAGGAGATCCCAAAAAGTTGAATCTTCATGGAGTAAGTGTGAGATTTGTGTTGAAGCTTTAAACTCATGACTCAGGATGTTTTTTTTGTTTGTTTGTTTGTTTTTTGTCAACAACAGTCCTTTCTGACTGTTTCCTGTCTGTCACTCACACAGCAGACGTGCGCCGTGTGTCTGGAGGACTTCAAAGTGAAAGATGAGCTGGGAGTGTTGCCATGCCAACATGCTTTCCACAGGAAGTGAGTAGAGCAGAGGGGAGTTTGTTTTTCATTCTTGTTTGCTACTTTACATGTGCTGAGGTGAGGCTTGTTAAAGTGAAAAATGGTGACATTTGAGCTCAAATTCAAAGATCAGAAGCTGGATGAACTTCATCGTTCATTCATGTCTTTTCACTGTGTTTTCCAGTTCAGGATCAAAGGAGTGGGGCTGGGCGTGGGAGCTCCAGTTTAATCAAAGCAGACAGAAACAGTCCAAAGATGCTTGGACTAAACATGGAGTATTGAGTTTTTGAACACAAGAATATTTTTTCGTGGTCTATATTCTGTGTCAAGAGTACAGAGTCTATTAAAGGAACAGTTTGACTGTTTTGGAAATACACAAGCCAGGACCCAGTAAATCTAGGAACAATTGTTTTGCTTTTGGTCCTTGAGAACTCTGTTATATAACTGAGAAAATCATGATCCATATAATATCCACAAAATCCCCCCGATCTTTTTTCTTTATTTCATTAGACCCTAAAATCAAGGGTTAACCATTAGCATTATTCTGTCAAAGAGTAAGTGGGTCTAGTAATAAAGTCAATAACTAGTCTGAATAAAAAGGTCATCATAACATCAGAATCAGAATACTTTTATTATCCCGAAGGAAATTGTTTTGTTACAGTTGCTCCATATCAGACACAGTTAGTACTAGAAGAAAAAAGGAAAAGCAGACAAGTTAAAATAAAACAATTTAAATAAAATAAAATAGCATAAAAAGAGCACAAAGCCATTGTTTACACAAGAACAACAATAAATAAATGTATAAGTGTACAGATTAAACATCGTCAATATGATAATAACTGAGTATGGATGCATCTACAGCCGGGAGTTGTAAAGTCTGATGGCCACAGGCAGGAAGGATCTCGGAGGAATCAACCTCCCACTGAACGAGCTCCTGTAGCCCACCAGCACCTTGCGGATCAGTTTGTTCAGTCCACGTATATATGTCTATGGTTCAGTCCGTTTACTTCAGCAACCCTCAGCCTGCTGCCCCAGCATGCAACAGCATAGAGGATCGCAGTGGCCACAACAGACTCATAAAAAATCCTGAGCATGGTCTGGCAGACGTTGAATGACTTCAGCCTCCTCAGGAAATAGAGACGGCTCAGGCCCTTCTTGTAGATGGTGTGTGTGTTAATCAGTGTAAATCAGTGTTAATAATAACATATTGTAGTCCATTTAAAGCTCCTTACATACAGCACTTTTTAAAGTGGGACTGTTAACCTGAATTTTGGATTATTATTTGTACATCTGCAGCTTTGAGGAAGAATGTCAGGGATATTTTGTCGTGCTTTTATTTCTTCTTTGGGAGTTAGTAACAGAGGTGAAACAAAGGGAGACAAGCTTGGTGCAAAAAGGGTAAGAAGTCAGCATTTTTTCAGAGTGACATCTCGTATCTCTAAGGCAGAACGCCTGCTTGCTGTCTGATTTCACACTTTGATTTAAGATTATGCTGTCTTCAGCTGTAGTTTATAAATCAATATGGGCATGACAAGGGTGGCATACTGGTTGATCTTATTGTAGCATTTTAAAGTCAATAACAGGTTGTGATTACAAAGCTGTCCATGGGGCTCTCTCTGATATACACTCGTACTGACATAGATTGTATAAAGAGATTTGAGCAAACTCTTCTGTGATGTCACTCATAGGTTTCTCAAGAGTGGATTTGAAGCCAAATCCTGCAAGCTGTGATGGTCACCATCTTTGCATAAGTTAACAATGTTCAACCCTGAATTGTTTTTCAATTTCAAGCATGCCAAGTCTCGACTTGTATATCTAGTCGTTGTGTACTCAAGACGTTACAGCTACCACATATTTAAAGAGCATAAAGTAAATACTCTGAACTTTGATACAAGTTATGAACCTTAAACTACTTTGGCACAAGTGTTTTGAAATAATATTTTATCTGATATGTGTTTAAATGAGTTTTACAGTTCAGTGGAGATAAAAAGTAAAAAACTGAATTATCCAAAGTATTCACATCTACACAGGTAAACCACTGGCATCCTTGATAAAATGGGTGGTGCAAGAACAGATCCACGGATAGATGTGAATTAAAACAATTCATCTCCTGCACCCGATATTAAAACAGACAAGTATGCACATTCAGAAGTGGCCATGATTGATCCAAAACTAATCAAATATTTAGAAAAAACAGGACTTTCAGCTGGCTGGAACACTGCCACTTTATTTTACTTACTATATTTCATCTAGTCACTTAGCTCATGTTAGCCCATGATGCTAACTAAAGCTACTTTCATTCTGAACATCTAAAAAAAGGACTGCTAGTCCCAGCACACCCCAGACTGTTACAAGCCAACCCAAAGCCAGTCACTGCAGTCAGTTTGTTCAATTAGCAGCACAACAAACCAAATTTTTTTAGAAATATAAATAATAATGCCCTGAATATGTTCTCAAGGTGATGATCGCTGGCCATTTGGTACCGCAGATTTCAGTGTAATGTAGCTGTTCCTGAAAAACAAAACAACACACACGCATAAATTTATGGTTTAATGGTATTTTAACCAACAAATTACATACATAATGGTCATGGATGGAAAATATTGCTTTTGTGACAGTCAAGAAGGCATTAGTCATTGCTGTAAGTACACTGCTTATGTCCAAGCAGTAGCAGGATCTACTACAACAGAGAATAGTGCCTCAATATCATTTTGTATATATGTATATGGTTTCTTTACATATGTGTATGTGTGTGTGTATGTTTATATATATATACATATATATATATATATATACATATACATATATATATATATATATGTATATATATATAAAAAAATATAAAAT
>JAOWBL010003077.1:0-10000 GCA_028564865.1 Zenarchopterus dispar | reverse complement strand
GATTTAAAAACAAGGAAATACTTTTTTTTTTTTTTTCCCGGCCATGTTTCAAACAGTTTTAGTTTTTTTGTACTCATGTTCACATAAACTCTTCGTGCCGAGATAACTGATGGTGGCTGAACCAAATGATGGAAAAGATCCACTCTCATTCACACGTTTCTCAGTTCATGAAGTGAATTCTGAGTAGTGTTTTTTTTCCCTCCTGTAGTTTCAAATCCTCCCACAGCATGCTTTTTAAATTTTTTTTAAAATTACTCCTAAATGGTCCTGATACATCATCATAAACATCGTCTGTACAACTCCACACCTGTAACCTACTGATCTTATTTACCTTGTTCTATGTCTCTCATCTTTAAACAAATAAGAACTCTTGTGTGTTTGGCCATGATGTGAAAAAAAACCCACTTTTAATAAAACTATATTTAGAAGTTGGTTAATAAAGTGCCTCTTTAACTTTTATTCTGTAACACAAAAGTAAAACTGCATCAAGGCCCAAAGTTCGTCTTTGATAATTGGAAAAAGGACTTTAATTTTGTCCATCAACCTTTGTTGTTTGTTAAAACTATTATTGACATTGTTGAGACGGTAGGTGTGTTTGTTTAGAAAGAGTTAAAAATCATTGCTCGGGTTTTAAATTTGTAAGTAAAGACAAATGAACCCTGTTTCTCAGAATCCCTGTGTATGATTCATTGTACATCTCATCGTCTGGCTGTTAGAAATATGATGGGCACAAAATACTTTGAGGCTGTGTAAATTTCTTTGTCAGATGATGCTTTTGTGTGTTGGTGTAAAACATATTGATTGAATTATTCAAGGATTATTTTCCTCATTCAGGGTTCAGTTTCTTTGAAACTGATGCCACATCCACATGACTTAGTTTTTATTTTGAATATAAAAATTTTGGTACTTTGCCTATCCACACAACTCTGTTGATTTTGATCCTTGTTTCAGTTTGTGAATGCAAGTTTTGATGACAAAACCGAAAGGCCTTAGAAACAATGATGGAGGTGCAGAAATTAACTTTTTCCCCCCTCTTGTATGTCTTATATCTTTCCTCGATTCCATTGTACCAAGCCTATTTTATGTGATTATTAAACATAATTAACACATAGACATACCTCAATGACTGTGTAAACTACAGTGTTGGGATGGAATTTGAGACTTTGGTTATAGCAAATTTTATTTTTAAAACATATTTGTAGTATTTTAAACTCAGTTGTCTTATCTGGGCTTCTCCAAATGCCAAGTGGGCACACAGCATCTTGAGGTTGCAGTTTGGTCCCAAATTAGTCAAAATTAGAAAATAGAGGATAAACAGTCAGATCTTTGTGCATATATGGTTCAGAGCTATACTGATGGAAACAAACATCCATCCATCCATTTTCTATACCCACGGAATCTGTGACTGGGTCACAGGGGTCTGCTGGACCCAATCCCAGCCCATTGCAGGTGAGAGGCAGGGGTAGACCCTGGACAGGTCACCAGTCCGTCGCAGGGCTGGAAATAAACATTTAGACACAAAACCAAGTGTCATCACAACTCAAAAGCACATTTATGTACCAATACCACTTCCGACCACATGGGAGCAGCATATGGCAGTGTCAGCCTCTGACAGACAAGTGTACCACAGAGGCGCAAAGTAGTGTTGCAAGAGGTTAGAGGCTGTTTCTCAATTCTTTTGTCAATGTTGTCAGATGTACAATGACTATCGTGTTTGTACATAGTTTTGATCTTTGTATGATCAGTAGTTGGAAGTGTATGATAATTTCACAATGCCTTTCAAAAAGCAAGTATTTCTTCAGGGTTATTATTCTGATTATTAGTCTGATTTGGAATTGGATTCAGCAGATTCATTTGTTCATAAAATGATCATGTGTGAATCACATTTTATTTATTTTATCCTCACTTTCTCTGTCACATAGGTCGTCTTAGCCCCACGGAATCACCAAACTCATCCATCCATTTTCTGTACCCACTGAATCCATTTCTGGGTCACAGTCTGCTGGAGCGAACCCCAGCCCATAGCAGGTGGTAGGCAGGGCTACACCCAAGACAGGTTGCCAGTCCATCGCAGTCAGCAAACTCGTTTCTGCAATTGTTTTAGTATATGATAATTTTAGCAGAAAGTGTGACGATAGTTTTTGGGCAGTCTATGATAATTTGGTTATGGGTATCTGGCAACATTGTCTTTTGTCAACATACCATATCTCCACTCAACCCTTCTATTAACGTACACATTCCACATGTAATAGAGTGGTGAGAGTATATATTTACAATTACTGTACCGTATACCACGCGTATCCTATAAAGTAGCTGGTGAGTGTATATGAAGATCAATGAAAATGTTGAGGCCATTATGCAGCCATACTGACAATAAAATATATTTCATCTCTTCCCATGTTTGGGTAGCAATTACAGTGTTGTGGTAGCAATTACTATGACTAAGAAACACAATGAGGTAGCCCACTACACATAAATCAAAATTACAAACTATTGTATACTGTGACTACAATGCATTTGTCAAACTTTAAAAGTTAAACAGAAAGAAATGCATCCAAATTTAAGAAAAATCTGAATTTTTATAATCTTAAGAAAAATTTTTTTTTTTTTTTTCAAAATTTAAATGCATGTTTACATTCTGTATGGTATATTTTTTGTTCAGTGGGTCGAGCTAAATTGGCTAAATTATTTGTTTCAGGTGACTGCCTGCAGTTCCTCCTTCTTGCATTTAAAGGTAGTACTTTATTACTCAAGAGTTTGCGGTTCATGTGGACGCCTGTTTTATCCCATATCGTGAATGTATTCTGAAGGTAGAAATATATATATATAAAAAAAAATTGATGCAGATTAGTAAAAATCAATGCTCGTTATTTGGCAGATGATGCTTGTCATAAATGTTCTCCAAGATTAAATTTAACCAATGGAAGCAGTAAAGAGGTGGTTAGTATTTTATGTTATTTTTTCAAATTTAATTTCACTTTTCTGAAGTTAAAAAAAAAAAAGGTGGAGTTGAAAAAATTGTGTTATTGTTCGTCCAAGGTTGCACTTCCCGACTAAGAGGATTTTATGGTGTTTTCACATTCAAAAAACAAAGGATTATTCACGTATCCGGCTAAAATTATAATTGTCTTCACACACACACACACACATGTGAGACAGCATCATATTGTCCAATAATACAAAAAAAAGTGATAATTTCATACTGAAAGAAAAAACTATTCTCATGCTGCGTGAGATGCACAGCTGTGTGAGGCAATGGAAGAAAATTAAAAAAGAATATTAAATATTCGTTTCAGCTGTTACGCAAAAAAGTTGTCAGCTACGTTAAAAGTTTTCACCATTTTCAGCGTGTGAAAAGGTATAAAACTTATACAGCCAAAAGTACACAAACTTGATTTGATAATAAAATTCCTTAACCCTCCTGTTATGTTCCGGGTCAAATTGACCCGTTTCAAATTTGAAGATCAAGGAAAAATAGTTAAAATTATTTTTTCAGTACGAAACTTCTGCTTCCCTTAATTAGTGTAATCAACATATAATTTCGGACATCTTATGGATAATTAAACATGCACCGGGTCACATTGACCCGGGAACAACATTGCTATTGCTGACAAATGAATATAACAGGAGGGTTCCTGACATGTATATTCGTCTGGCATTATTTTACTTCAAAAACGCTTTGGCACACTTTTGAACTCAATGTTAGAGAAAAAGCAAAGTATTTTTTGAGTGTGCTGTGGTTGATTACAGCATTTCCTATAGTCCTGGAATGCAGCACAAGACCGCGAAAGTAACGGAGCACGAGCAATGAGTCATCTGGGCCCCCCGCGGGATGTTAGCTTCTGGTGGAGGATTGAACAGTATGATTAAACGTCGAGAAACAGGAATTTAAAATTTTAAACTTCTTAAAAACACGATGGTAGCGCGAGTAAAACAGGTAACTGCTTGTTTTTGTTTTAAAAACGCTTCACAGAGAAGAGTTAATGAACCATGAACCTGTTTGATGAAAATTACCCCTTTTTTTTAAACGTTTGCTTTTTGACAAAACTTAAAGCTCACTTAGTCATGTGACTATTTTTTTCTGAAGACCACAGAACTTTGAGCATACCAGCCACATATCCTCTTACATTCATTTTTTTTTCTTTTTTTAATTTTGGTTGGGGGGAACTGATATTTGGGTAAATAAAGCATGTCTTAAAACGTGTCTGACGTTAAAGCCGATAAATCAGCGTTAACGTCATAATTAATTATAAGCAATCCATAAGACGTATTGTTTTATGAATTTGTATATAAAGCTTTTATTAGTGTGTTCCATATCAGAAGTTTACATGAAACAATTTGGAAAATTTCCCATGACGCTTTGAAGTTGGAGGCTTCTAAATCCACATTAGACGCCATTTGAATAAATTGGAGGCACATCTGATCATTTCAGAATACACACACGCATATATGGCACACGGATACACACACACACACACACACATATATATATATAGAGAGAGAGACACACACACATGCATGGCCTGATTTAAAGTTTGTTACAAGTGATTATTTGTCATAATCATAAAGGTTATGGTGACATTAAGATTAAGACATTAAACTTCTTATAATTGAGCATGGCAGTAACAGCTGTAGGCATTACCCCTGTAGCTAGTAAGATTAAGCCCATGTTGTCCAACTACAGTCCCTAAGGGTGGCTGTCCTGCATGTTTTAGATGTTGCTTTTCTTCAAACACACCTGAATCAAACTAATGGGCCATTAATGGACTTTTGCAGCTGTTGATGACAAGCTGATGGTAAGTTAAACATTGGAATCAGGTGTGTTGAAGCAGGGAAATATTTAAACGTGTGGACCCTAAAGACCAGAATTGAACAACACTGGATTAAGATGACTGAGCAGTGCTACCAACTGGATGTTGTGTACTTTTACAGCTCACAGATAAGACAACCCATATAAAATAGAGTATTGAAAAAGAAGAGCACTTTACAGAACCATGGCAAAGCATTAAGTGGTTTTACAACATGTCCTGCATAATTTACCACTGCCCCATTGTGTTTGTGATGGGTTTTTCAAATGAATGAATTACTACCACGATGGTGCAGACCCTGGTTACAAGCTGATGGTGAGCCATTTCATTTCAATCAGGTGTGTTAAAGCAAGGGACCATCTAAAACATGGAGGCCAGCAGTCTACAATGACAGGAATTGAGAAACACTAAGTTGAGCCAAGTTAAGCAGTTTTTAAAGGTTTTTTTTTTTTTTTTTTTTTTTAAACCAAAAACCGATTAGGTATATCTAAACTCACTCTTATTTAGATGTTTAAAAAAATATTCTGACGTTCTATATAAGTCAAATTTCTTGTATAGAACTTTCTTTCATGGAAGAAAAATGTTTGTGGTTTTTAAATATTGTACAAGCACGTTGTTGTTCCTCTCAGACCTAATATGGCGACAAATAAAGGGGTTGGTGATGGCCCAAAACCAGACCTCTCTGTGGCATCCAGAGATGTAGAGTCATCCATTCAGGTCAGGATAATCCATGTTCCAGCCAAGTGTGGGCCCGTTCCTGCAGTGATGCCACAACCCATGGCTGCAATCAACCCGAAGAGTGAAGCTGCCCCAGTGAAGGCCATCCCCAGCAGTCAGGGGTACCAGCCTCGCCCCACCACAGCTGCAGTCCCAGGGCCTCACACCACCTCTGTCATAGCTGTAAAGATGAAAGCACCAGGAGGGGGTAGTCTTACCAGCCAGCAAGTAACAAAACAAGCTACAGGTCAGGTTCCCATCCCAGGAAGGACAGTAGTGATAACTGTACCCAGATCAACAGCTCCACCAGCAGTTGCCCCTGCACTTCCACAGACTGCTCCTTCTACACAGCTGCCTGCCAACATCCAGATACCAGCAGGTGAGCTACAGCACTGTGCTCAGTCTATGACAAATGGTCACATAAGTGGTGCGCTCATTTTTTATTCAAATTCTCTGTACAGTTTCTATTTTTTTTTATGTTAGTATATTCAGTTAAATGAATGTTTATCCTTTGTCACTATTTAAATTTGGCCAGGGAGTTGTCCTTAACCTACACCAGATACGTATTTGCTGGCCACACATTTTCATCATACAATATTGTACATATTTGACTATAAGATCGGTTTGTTTCTCCTTTTGTAAAAACATTAGGTTATCGTATATTTGGGATGTAAACGGTTAGATTGTTACATCCACAAAGGCTGATGGTGCAGTATTAAATTGAAACTGTAAACATAAGATCATAAGAGCGTCAGTGTTGAGAAAGATGACCAAAATGACTGAAAAGTAGGGATGAGTAAGGGATCAAATCTGATTACATTTTACTAGCAACTTTAAGATGATGGATGCATTAGCTGTCTCATGATTGACGGGCACAATTGTATTGTCATAGAATGTCATGCACAGCAAGCCAAAAAAACTGCTATAAAAACATAGAAAGTTGTGTTTTGTTTTTTTTAAATCTGTTTCTTAGAGACTGAGTGGAGGGTGGACAAGTATTTGGCTGGAAAAAGGAATGACACTTGAGCCAACACTAAATAGAAATCTGGTAATCACCAGAGCTGAGCACATAGGACCAAGTTTAAAGCCAGTCTAGGTTGGTGCAGAAGAGTGCTTCAGCCTAATGGAGAGTGTGTTTCCACAGAGCCAAGTTTTATTTAATACACATAGTCCCTTTACACACACACACACATACACACACAAAACTACAGTCTAGAATATATAAGAAGCTGAGGGACTCATCTCCGTTTTGTCAAAATATCTTAAGTATGATAAAGTTGCCAGACAAGTCACATTTAAATTGATGGTTCTCAGCTGCACTCAGAAACGTGAAGCTGGTCAGTGATTGTCGTGCAGGCTTTCCTTCTAGCAAGCTGGTCAAGAATTTAAGCTCATCAGGCAACTCTCTCCTTTTCTTACGCTGGTCAGTGTTCAATGTGGTGTTAATAATGATGCCAAGTTTTCTCCCTTTAAATTTACTAAATGTCTGATTTTAATATTGAAAACTGTGATACCAATTTGTTTAACAGCTGTTTAGTCCAGGTCTCTAGAAGCACCTGGATTAAACAATGTTTCCTCAAAGACCTTCGATACTTGACATTGCAAATAAATTTCAGTCCGTGTAAATAGTTTCAAATATAGTTTTAAAATATGACTACAGACTTTGGCATACAAACAAATCTGTCTTGGATAATTTGCAATATTATTTGAAAAAATAAAAATTCTTTTGCATTTTTATGGGGTTAGTATGTCACACACACATTATGAGACAATTATTTTTAATTAAACGATTGTATAGGAGGAAAGATGCATTCCTTCAGAGAGCTTTAAAAACCAACGAGTTGGTCAATGTCTGTGTTTACTGATACTCCACCAATGCGAACTGTTCAGACACACCGCAATGCATCTCTCATCCTAAATGGTCATGACTCTTTCTTGTTACAGGTATGATGCTGATCCGCAGTGACAGTGGTCAGTTGTTGCTGATATCTCAGCAGTCCTTGGCACAGGCTCATCAGAGTCCAAGAATTGTCACTGCTGGTCAAACACCCAGAATACTTAGGCAGCAGGTGAGTGTGAAGCTGTGTTTCTCTTCTGTTTTTTCTTTTTTCAAAAAGAACTACCATTACTGATTCTGTGTTATTGAGTGTCATGTATGTAATTCAGGTGTCAACAGCTGCTGGAAGTAAAAGCAATGAGAAAGTAACTCTGATCAGGATGGCAGCCCCTTCCACTTTCCAGCCAGCACCAGTCCAGAGAAAAGCCCTGGTAAAAACACAAGCCGATGTCTTTTATCTGAACAGTGTCCGGGCAGCAAAAACAATCCTTTATAAAGTCACCAAAACTGCTATTTAGACTCAGGATCCTGTAAATCTCTGATCTCTGACAATTATAAATGGTTGCAGGTCTCTGCAGTCATTAATATCGATTGCACAGACCTGCACGTCTCTAGGTAGAGCTATAATAAAGATTTACTCATGATCGTAATTCTTTCTCCTGATACCTATCAAAAATAAAAGCCACTTCTTTGGCAATGGTCCACTCAATGGCATTAGATTATGTACAGTCTTTGGTGATTAAAATTTGTTCAATACATTTTGATTGGACAAGCTTTTTCCAAGGCCAGTTAAATTTGGTGTAGCCCAAACATACTTCATGATCTGCATTTTGCAAATTTAACAACACCTGATGCTAACAACTAAGACAGTATTATTTAGCAGTACACCAAATTTTGTTTAATTTCATTCATAATTGTACAATGTGCAATTGTACAATGACAAAGGCTTTTCCATTCTAATGGGCTCAACACCAGTTGAGCTTCAGTTGTAAAATGGGGCCAGTTGGCAGAATTTTAAAGAATATAGCTTAACAGCTGATCAAATTTTAGAGGCTGATATTTATCAATGTAAACGACAGATGTTTATGAAACCTTACAAGCTTATTCTTACTGGGACTGGGAAGAATGTACCCACTGTGAAACCATGTAGCCACTAGAGGGTGTTGGATGCAAATTTTAGTTCATACTATGTGGGTTAAATGGAAAGTTACTTCATATAATTCTATATATTTTGTTCAGTCCAAGAACCTGGTCACAACTCTTTCGTCAGGTTCAGTTACAAGACTAGAGTCTGTTCAAAACCACATATGTGGTTCTGTGTTATGTTCAGTTGTGGATTGTATCAACCACAGCACAAACCCAAACTTTGGTGCTGTGGTGAGAAACCAGAGTGAAGGGACTGCAGGGTTAATTAACTGTCTACTCTTGAGGATGCTCAGAGTCCTCAGGTGACATCCTTGCAGGTCCGTCCTCCACCCTGCTGTGCTTCTATTTCTGTAGAGGTCACATTCACACACAACTTGATTAAAGTTATGTCCGCTGCTAACAGCGTGTTCATGCCTATTATTGTAGTGTTGATGAGTCTTTCGTGTTTTTAGATTTGGTGATAGTTTTCTTTGTATCCAGGTTTTTGGTGTTAGTCCTAAGCCAGCTGCAGTTCAGATCCATGATGCCGTGTCTGAGCAAGGTCCTCCTCACTGTCAGGCAGTTGCCACGGACTCCAACAATGAACCACAGAGGACTTTCAGTCAGGTGACCTCCTCATTTTCAGCTGCCTTCTAGGCGTTCTGTCTGGATATCATTTCATGTGGAAAACTACTTGTCTATTCCCTGCTAAAATAACAGAGACTAAACAGGCCTGCGGGTGTATTTTAAACTTCTCTTCTAACATTGGGGGTAGCATGATAGATTAACATGCTTCTGGTGATAGTTAAAAACACTACCTGCTTAAGCACTGGTACTTTAGAAGTCTCTCATTCACCAGAATTTTTTCAGTACCTTTATAATCATGTGACATTTCAAATAAATGCAAAATTATAGGACTCAGAAATATTTGTTTTAGCATTTGAATACTTTTTATATATTGATTTTTAAAATGAAGCAATAAGTGTTGACATTAATTAAATTTAATTTTATAATTTTTAAAATATATTTTTTTAGTTTTGGGGGGCGGCTATATTCTTTACATTCTGTTTGAATTCTGTGTGACAACTCTGTCCTGGTAAATAGAAACAAAGGTGAGACAGTAGCAGAAACTCAGGTCTGGTTCATATTTTTCCTTCAATATTGATACTTTGCATGACATCTGACATTAAAGAAAACACCAGGGGATCAAAACAGAGTTTGAGGCAAGAAGCAGATGCACAAAGTTACATTAATCCTTTCGTACACAAAATTATAGAAATAAATCGCATTATTTCAAAATTGACCACACACTATGCAGATAAATGGTTAAGATTTCTAATTTCATTAATCATAAATTGATTGGCCTTCAGTTTAATAAAACAGAATGTAGGACAAACTTTTCTCATAAATGATGTAGTGTGTGTGTATGTGTTGTGTGTGTGTGTGTGTGTGTATATATATATATATATATATATATATATATATATATATATATATTTTTTTTTTTTTTTTT
>JAOWBL010003076.1:0-10034 GCA_028564865.1 Zenarchopterus dispar | reverse complement strand
CTCCACAGCGCACCATGTCGGGTAAGACCCAGCGAGGCCCAGCCGAGTCCGTCCTCCTCCTCCGCCGCGGCGGCTCCGGACTGGACCGGACCGCACCGCATCTGCGCCAGCTGCCTGACTTTCCCGAAATAACGTGAAACGCAGGGGGGAAAAAAACACACCTGCCACGGCTCTCTCAGCTCCTGCCACGCGGGAGGCTGTGAGGCAATTAAGTGTAATTAATTGTGCTCGTGATGTTTGATTTGATGAACCGCTGCAGCGGTTTGGACCGAAGTAAAGTCGACGGTTGCGAAAAACATTATATCCGGTTTCAGCTTTTAAATTCAAACTACCAACTTTAATACCAAATTCAACGCTTGTGTAAGAAAAAAAAAAACAAAAAAACCTGAACAATTTTGAAATTGTATTATGGATTTGCCGAAACGCTTTTCTCAAATCCTGATAAATGGTACTTTGGCCTAGTCTGTGCGTGAATTTTGATGTCATTTATGTGAGTTGGGTAGCATGAAATGCCTAGATGATGATAATAATAATAATAATTCTCACACACAATTCTTTTGATCATATGACGTCTTATTAATGTTATTTTTAAAGAAAGATGTAATTTGGCTTTTATGGGTATCTACTATCCTCAAATATATAATTATTTTTCCAATTAACACTAAAATGTAAATATTCTGTTTTACTGATTGGCACCTTGAGATTCAAATAATGCACCCAAAATATCTTTTTTTTTTTTTTTTTTTTTCTCAGTTTCTTGTTTAAATTGTAAAGAAACTGAGGAGAGGAAAGGAGGGAACAGCCTGGCCAGCTTTATCCAATTCCCGTTTCCTCCGGTACAGAAAACACCGAGCCAATCGGAGTGTGGCAGGGGGCGGGGTTTATGCGATGATTCAATAGCCACCATTAAACAATCAAGATGGCAGCAGAATTAACAACTTAAATCAACAAGTTTTTACTGCAAAATCAACAACTGGCGTTTCTACCATTTTTGTACATCTTTTTTGATGCTAAGAGGTGTCACATGTCATTTCTCTGATTTGTTGTTGTATACTTATCTGATAGCATCCAGACAATAAATGTATCAATTATTTATTATTTTTGCTATCTTTCAACTAATTCTTGTAGTGAGGGCTCCTCAGAGTTGGATTTTAAAAAAGTGAGAATGATTTGCACAATTTCACTTATTTAAAAAGTGAATTTCCTCTGCCTTAAACTGCTATCTTTGCTCTATCTCTAATTTGGTAAAAATCCATCATGAAGTAGAAGTGAGTTGAGCATGTTGGAATTAGTCGTCATGGCGCAATCGGCTGCTGCCTGTGGCTTCATGTTCACAGTAAAGCACAAACGTGGTATCGTCAACCGTTTCGGCTCAATCCCTCTCAGAGGGGTCGCCACAGCCGATCACAGGCCGCACATTGATTCGGCCCAGTTTTACGCCGGGTGCCTTTCCTGCCTCAACATCGCGAGCATAAGGACATAAAAGTAGAGATGTAATATAAAAACCTGAAACAAAAGTTAGTTTTCCTGCATGATGAGACTTGTGCTGCTTCTGATAAAGAAGTTCAGAAAGTAGTTTGAAATTTTCACTGCGTCCACGCCAATATACGTGATAAAGAGTGCAGAGCTTGCACCCAGCTGCAGTAGTCATCTAGGTCAGTCTTATCAAGCGTGATGCACCTGAACAGTCCACAGGAGGTATGGAGTCACTTATATATGACCCCTCGAAAGGCAGTAAAACATGCTCACAATCAAGTTAATTTGTTCTCAGAGAAATGAATCAAAAGTAAGCTGCTTACTTTTCAAATACTGGTTTTAAACATTAGAGGTCCTGTTAAGTTACCTGTCAACATTGGGAAGGAAAGATCCAGTAGAAGCGTATAAATGTGCTGGTGGTTTGAAGTTTGAATTTTTTTTTCATGGCACCTTATGCTCATGGGAAATGTTAATGATGACAAGCCTTTGTCGGTGTTTTACTATTTTCTGAGTAATCAAAGGGATAATAAAGATTTTCAAAGATGATATTAGCTGCAGGGCTATTACTTTTATGAACTCGAGAGAAGTAGGCTGTAAGCTCCTTAAGAACTGAAACCAACCTGTTAGTAATGAAATATTTTCCTGAGTGACACAAACTGTCTTGTGTCAGCATGTTGGGGGGGAAAAAAATAATTTAAAAACTGTAAAGCTGACTGTATATTTGCCTTTTAGTTAACCCCAACAACTTTTTCAATTAAAACTTTGAATAATTTCTTTCATGCTTTTATTTTTAAAGGTAGCTCCCTTAACTTCCTGTGTTGCTATCAGTTTTCTTCAACTTGACACAAGTGTTTTATGGTGTGTACGTGCTTGCCACAGACGTCTTTTTCCGCAGCTATAAAAGGCCTCTTGAGTTATTTTTGTTTAAATTCATTTTTTATTTTTTAAAATAACATCTTAATATTAATACAAGAATGAATTTGACAGCAGTCTCTTTAAATGTAAATTGCACGTGAATGGAAACACACACCGAGTTTGGACATGAGGACACTAAACAACTGCAGTGGTCTTTACATTTTCATAAAACTGACAAAAGTTTTTAGAGTCACACATAAGAATCATATTTCATGTCCTGAACATGTAATATCAGTCCATGATGACAAGTGTTTTTGTGGGAGCGTATCGGTCTAAAGAATCTCTCCCCAGAAGTCTGTGGTCATAAGACTTTGTGCAGATAACTCTGGGGGAGCTGCAGACAAGCAGGGCCTTACTCTTACACTCTGGCCTTTTGATAGGCGATTTATAGTTCCCTTGATCCTAGTCACTAGCCCCTAGCAACCACGCAACAGAGTCGCACAGATCAGGTTTCCCAGAAGCCCCCAACAACTGAGGGAGTCAGCTTGATGAACACCCTTTTGTTGGCTCCGGTCCTGTTTTGACTCGGCCAGCGACGCCTCTCTCCCCTGCTGCTGCTGCTCATGTTCACTTCAGACATCGAAGCGCTCTCAGATACTGGGGGTTGGGTTCATATCTATTTTGGAGGAAAGATGGAAGAAAGCAGATTTGTTCAAAGTTAATTAGTCACTTTTACTTCATATGTTTACACTCCTGATGTGGTTTTGGGATTTATTTGTCTCAAACAACGTTATCTGTGACTTTTTACCAGGCTGTTGTAACAAAACTGTCAAATTGATAAATTGACACTTTAATCATTGACAAAGTGACAAAACTGTTTCTTTTTAAGGAATAAGACAATTTTTTTTATCTCATTGTAATTGAAGTATCCAAACAATCCTGCTTACGTGTTAAAAGTACCGGAGACTTTGAGCAGCAGCTCAGTGAGGTTTTTGGTCTCTGACTGAAACTGTTGATGGAAATAAACAAATAATTTGAGACATTTGTGTTGACACGCTGTTGATGTAGCTCATGAGTGCGTTTCTCCAAGCAGACCAAGCTTTTGTGACGTTGGCCACAAACGACAGCTACGCCAAGGGAGCGATGGTTCTCGGGCAGTCGTTACGAAACCACAACACGACCAGGAAGCTGGTGGCACTCATCGGACCTCACGTTACAGAGCCTTGCAGGTACACTCTCCAACCTTTGTCCTGATACAGGTGTATGTAGGTGCATCGACATAAGTCCCACTGTCTGTGTGTGTGTTGCAGAGAAGCGCTCCACTCTATTTTTGATGAAGTGTGTGTGGTGGATGTGCTGGATTCTGGCGATGCGGCTCATCTGGCCATGATGAAGCGACCGGACCTGGGAGTGACGCTCACCAAGCTGCACTGCTGGACGCTCACACAATACAGCAAGTGTGTGTTCATGGATGCAGATACGCTGGTGAGAAACAAACCGGATAGCTCGAGGAAGTCCACACAGTTTTAATGAAAAGACAATCTTTTCTTGGAAATTTTTCCCCACTTTTAGTTTTTGGTTTTGCAGAAATTAGATATTTAACAAGGAAATGCATCACCTGGATTTGGCCTAAATGTCCATTTTACAACACATTTTAAACTCAAACGTGTATTCCTTCTAATAACTACAGATGTTCTGATTCTAATTTTTAATTTCTAATACCGACATGATATTTAGAAATTTCCAGCTTAAGATAAAGCAATACATGGCCTCCGATGGC
This sequence comes from Zenarchopterus dispar, assembly GCA_028564865.1. Classification (NCBI taxonomy): domain Eukaryota; kingdom Metazoa; phylum Chordata; class Actinopteri; order Beloniformes; family Zenarchopteridae; genus Zenarchopterus; species Zenarchopterus dispar. The sequence continues at coordinate 5,923 of JAOWBL010003076.1, read as the reverse complement.
GCGTTGACTTAGACACTCATCGATACAGATGCCTGTATTTTTGGCAGTATCTGCGAGTATTTTCTATACTGGTATCTGAACAGCTCTACTTATATTTGTGTTTGTGCAGGTGCTGTCCAACATAGATGAACTGTTTGAGAGGGAGGAGCTCTCTGCAGCTCCAGATCCTGGCTGGCCAGACTGTTTCAACTCTGGAGTGTTTGTCTTGACGCCGTCCAATGAGACACATGAAAAACTGTTGGCATTCTGTACTGAACACGGCAGCTTCGATGGTGACTATGATGTGTTTATTCATTGTACACTTTCTTTAGAAAAGTTATAGCTCACAAAATAGAAATGATAGTTTAGGACTACATAACAAATGTCTGAATAAAAAAACATTTAGAGTTGAGAAGAAGAGACATGCCAATAACATGTAAATCAATCTAAAGCCTGCTTTATGCTTCTGTTTGCGTTGCACTGTAATTACATCTCTAACCTGTAGGGGGCAGTGTAAATGTTTCTTGTGGTTTATCGATGCAATGGATAGCTACATTTGGAGAGAGGTGCAGGTCAAGATCACACTGTTCCCATAGCGACGGTGTAGCTTTGATGCAGAAGTATAAATCTGGTTTGCAGTTAGTTGGTACTTCCATGTTTTGTAACATTTTGCTGCAAATGGCTGTTGTATCACTGCCTACATATTCTGTACTGGTTAAAAGTTTGGTGAAGGTGGATTACCAGATTTTAAGGAAATGGTATCTCACTGAGAATGATTGGTTATTTTCCAGACAATTGCTCAAAAAATTGAGATTTTTGACCTGATTAGTGATTTGACCTGATGGTGACATATCTTCTTGCCCAATAATGTAGGTACTAAACTCTAAAGAGGCCCAGTGACCCTTGTGTTATATAGAAAACCTTTTAATATTTAACAAAAAGGGAAACTTATGAAACGGACACTCTGATATAAATATTTTAATCAGTGGAGACATGAGACGGTGGGACGAGTAAATGGTTTAAACCAGTTAGTCTCGCAGGTTGGTTTTGGAAAAGTACTTGAGGTGTAGCCAGTTGAAATGGCACTGATGAACTCCCAAAGTACTTTTTTATAATTTTTTTTTTTTTTTTAAAGGTTTTAGCCTGAACTCTGCAGTGAGAACATGAACAAAAAAGAGCAGACTTCATAAATGAATGCAATTTTTCAGTTGTAGGTCACAAAACGGATATATGTGATGAAATGAAACTCCACCGCATATTTTCTGAGTGAAGCATCGTCTCGCGCGTGCAGCTCTGCAGCAGCGTGTCTTTAACCTTCTATTTTTACATGTCAGGATGGACAGTCTGTGGGAATGTACAGAATGTGTTTGTGGCGTTGCTCATTCACTGTGTGTGTATTTGAGTGGGTTGGAATGGGTTATGACACCGAGAAAAAAGTTTGATAAGAAAAACAGCACCACAAATAGCGATCTCATTAAGCTGCTAAAATAGATGCCATGAATGCTCTTATTATATCATAAAAAGAGGAAAAAACCCTCACATGACTGTTAAAAGCCTTTGTGAGTTTGATTCTTTTAATGTGTGTGTTTTTTTTGTTTTTTTTTTGTCTTTGTCTGCAGGTGGAGATCAGGGGGTTCTCAACAGTTTCTTTAACACCTGGGCGACGGCGGATATCTCCAAACACCTCCCCTTCATCTACAACCTCAGCAGTATTGCCATCTACTCCTACCTGCCTGCTTTCAAACAGTCAGTACACACACACACACACACACACTCGTGTATTTTTGTTAGTCCTTTCTTTTATACCAATTAAACCTTAAACCCGGTTTAGTTCTAAATCTGTAATGAATTAGGTTGTGAAATGCCCTTTTTGTTCCCAAACAGACATGAGGGACTGAGTTAATGGATTTATACCCCAACCACACCCATAACACACACACACACACACACACACACAATCAATTAATGCATCCAGGCTTTCATGGCTTCTTCTTGTTTAGCTGTGTGTCGCTTTCTCTGTGAAAGTGTTGTTTGTGTTTTGAAGAGATCGTAAACTTGGCCAAAGTCAGCTCAGAGGTGCATATTTTGGCTCTGTGGTTGGCTGTTTCTTTTTTTTTTCTTTTGGAAAAAAAAAAAAGCACATTGCGCTCTTTGAAACCTGCCAAAAATACAGCCAGCTAGTCAGTTATTCTAGTGAAATCTAGACCGCATGTGTCCTTTTTTGAGAAAATTGGTTCAGTAAACATAAGTGGTAAAATTAAAAAAAGGAAACTGAGAAATGACTTCTACTGAGATAACTCTCGCAGTCTGAACCTTGAATAACATCTTTGTATTCACAAAATTTAATTGTTGACCTAAGTTTGTCCAAGAAAGAAGACGTGTTTGATCAGTAAACCCAAAGTGTCAAGTTTTATGGTAAATGCTGCTTGATTTTCTTACTGGAATGTGTAATAGATGCATTATTGTGTTTTAATCCCTCACTCACACGTGTGTTTAAAACATCAACAGCTTTGTTCTTTATTAACTTTAAATTAGGTCAACAGGGGTTATTAAACTGAATTGTGGGTCTTTCTTTAGTTATATTAGTAATTAGAGGTAATCACAACCAACATTCAGAATCTATAACTAATATAATCTTGGCTATTTAAAAATTTATTTAAATTATTTAAATCTATTTCTGTCATTACTGTCCCTCAGGACAGAAATATGATTGACATGCCTTCATCACATCTTTAAAAACAAACAAACATCATCTAGTAAACCTTGATAATGGCTGTTTCTGACTACGGATGCACTGATCCAATATTAGAATTGGATATCGGTCTCTATTGACAAGACGTGGACCGGTTATCGGACAAATAAACCAGTCCATGAGCTGATTGTTCTGTTTTAAATGAGGTGATGTTAAACCTTTGCTTTAATGGTTGGTATCAAATAATTACTTCAGGATAATGTTTAAGTTGTAATCTTGGACATGAGTCACATGTGAGACTATTTTCCCATCAAGGCTGTTTTTGTAATTGCATACTACTCGTACATACTACATTTTAGCTCAAATGTAGTCTATCTGCAGTACGCTGAAGTTATTTATATTGCGTATTCATTCAAGGAAAACGTTCCACTGTGCAGTTGACCGGTGTACTGGCATGCCGTTTCCCATAATGCAATGTTCAACCTCAGCAGTCACAACAATGGTGAAAAATTGCAGATGGCAGGAATCCACACTATTATTTATTTCTGTTATCCAAAACAGGAAATGGGCCATGAATGCTGTAGCAAACTACAAATTACCTCACCTTTTCTGTGGTATAGTACTTGCCAACAACAATTAAATGTGAACTGTGTAGTTTGGGTATTGAAGTTTAAATTTATTTTATATCTATGTTTCATTTTCTTGCTGTTTTTATGTGTGCAGCAAAGCTACAAGTTAAGGTTTAAGAAAAGATCTGTTTTTAAATGCTCGCTTTCTCAATGATAAATACTTGTGCTCTTATTCACAAATCTACCAGAGGGGATTTAATTTACAAACTTTAAAATAAGGTGTATTAATGTTTTACGATTGAGGATAGTCTACAAAATTAACATCAGAAAAAACATTGAAAAAATGTTACGAATTTTTTTTCCCTTGATGGTAACATTGTTACAGTTTAATGGAATGACGTTTGATGCTACAAAGTTAAAGTTGACATTGAGGTGTATTTCCAGACTAACTGGTGGTTTTACATCCGTCTTGTTGTACGATTCGCAGCCGGTGGTCTCGACCGTCTCGTGATCCCGTCGTCTTCTTCTTCTGTGCAGATACGGCCACAACGCAAAGGTGGTGCACTTCCTGGGCAAAGTAAAGCCGTGGAACTACTCCTACGACGCTCAGAGAGGCGAGGTCAGAGGTCAGTCCCAGTCGCCCGACGGGAGTCAGCTGCACTCCAACTACCTGCTCATGTGGTGGCAGCTGTACGCCAAAGCTGTGCTGCCTCTGCTGCAGAAGGCCTACGGGGACACGCCCTTCATCAGCGGCTTCGTGGACTCCAGCAGTGAAGTAAGCCACTCCGTTTGTGCCTTTGCAGCGAGTCTGAGGTGTGTTTGTCGGGACATTATGACGATTTGCTGCAGATGTTCATTGTAGTGTTTTCTTCCAAACTGTTGAAATTTGTTGGCTCCACATTGTAAAACACCAGTTTTGTCAACAATAAGGCATATTTGTTGCTGCTGTTTGTTTGTCAGCCGGTGCAGAAGGTTTTCCTGCACCAGCTATGCAAAGTTTCAGCATCTGATAACTTGAAGTAGTCAGAAGTGCTGTTGCAACAGGTCTGCAGTGAAACACGTGTGAGTTGGTCACAGTGATGAGGATTGCCCAAAGCTCGCTTGCTCTAGCGGTCTGGAGCGGTGCCACGTTGTCACATCGACATGTTTGAGCAGATAATCAGGAGGAAAAAGGTGTTTTTCCACTGACTCTGGCTGTTTTAAAGATCCATGATGTTAGTGTAGTGGTGAAGTATCTCGGAAATAGACGGAGACTGATTCTTATTAGTGGCACTTTGAAGAAGAAAAAAAGACTAGACAGAAGTCTGCTGTGGTATTTGTTTAATAATAAATCAATCCGTCTGAAAACGAGTGGAAATTCGTTTACTCTGCAGTGTTTCTTCCAAAGTTGTGCTGATCTGGTCAAAGCTGGCGAATAAAATTTGTAGAGGAACATTGTGCTTTTATCTATGTTTTGATGAGCTTTTTGATTTATCTCCTGCAAGAACAGTTTGAGTATTTCTACAAACCTGTGGGTCTCCACTCGATGGATGGAGCTTCATCCTCCCACAGAGTCCCCTCATTTAACACGTCTGTCCCAAATGACCCCTTGGTAATCAGTTAGGTTCATGTTTTATGCGTGGAGAGCCAGAGACTGGGATGTGTATGATTTTCATGCTCACCAAGCCCTTTCATGAGCACTCACGCCCTTCGGATGTGAGCACGTCGTCACTCCTGATTGATCGCCTTTTATCTTGAGAGAATCTATCAAAGAGGCCTCGCTGCAAATCGACTTGTATTGATGTTTTGGGTTTTTTTTTAACCTTTTTATCTGGTGTGCCACATGCTTTGTTAAACCAACACATCTGGGAAAATCAGTTACGAAAAAAAAAAGTTCCAAAACCAGTTGTGAAGAGCAAAAAGAAAACATTTCACAACAGACATGAGTCAGTTGTGAAATACTTTTTCTTTTATTGACACTCTTCTGTCAGAGCCATATTCTGTTTCATTTTAATTCAAATGTTACACCACATCTATTTTAGCAGATAAACCCATCTCCACAATGAAGTAGGAGTCTGCAGTGAATCAGGAAATGATCTGTCTCTTCTTGCACAACCTTTGTTCATTTGTTCCTGCTTTAACTTCATCCGAGGATCAGGACTTTTGCAATATGGCCAATGCCTTTTATGAGGAAATACATTCATCACTAAATGCCTCTAAAGGTTACAGGTCTCGGGATTTTTTTTAATTTAATGAATAATGTGATCTCCCCGTCTCTGTAAACCAGGATAAACCCTGTGAAGACGCGGGCGAGCAGCTGGGGGCCTCTTCGCCTCCTCCGCCTGCCCCTCAGACCGTCTCATCAGAGGAGAGGAAGCAGCGCTGGGAGGCGGGTCAGATGGACTACATGGGCGACGACTCCTTCGCCAACATCGCGCGAAAACTCGACTCCTTCCTTAAGTAGCTGAATGTGATGTGTGACGGACACTAGTTGAACCTCTGTGAGGTTGGCGGCGTTTCCGCAGACACAGGGGCTTGATTAGTAGGTGACTGGATGAATGCCTGAGTGCAACTTTCAGCCACAGTTTATGCATCCTGCCGGTGTGTAAAGTGTTTGTTTGACAGAGGTCCCATGCACTCCACTATTATTGTTTTTCTCCCCTCTTAAAGGAAAAGTTTAACACTTTAGGAAATATTGTTTTCT
>JAOWBL010003075.1:0-12736 GCA_028564865.1 Zenarchopterus dispar | reverse complement strand
CACACACACACACATATATATATGTATGTGTGTGTGTGTGTGTGTGTGTGTGTGTGTGTGTGTGTGTGTGTAGAAAAACATGAGTTGTTGATGGTTGAATGAATGAAATACCAATTTATAAATGTCACCTGAGGCTGTTTCCATCTGAAAAATTGGCTCAGACCTGATCAAAGCTGCCACCAAGTTTTCTGACAAACACCCGCCAACATCACTAAAGCTGCAACAAACACACATACGCACACACACAGACAGACACTCACACCACGTGAGCGTGTGCACGGATGTGATACGGCGCACCCCCAACTTGCCCACACCCACTTTCGCGGAAGGGGAGGGCTGACACACTTTCTGGGTTGGGGGAGGGGACTGCAGCTGAAATGTGTCTGGCATGTGCACGAGTGTGTGTGCACGAGCGTGCCAGACATGTGACCAGCAGGCATGGCCTCCATTTTAACTCTGAAAGTCCCACTCTGTGTGGAGATGAGTGAGACGGAGTCACAGAGAGAGAAACCGACGCAGCAGTGGAGATCTTTCTGATCTGATTAAGGTTTGACTGTTGCCCGATCTGTTTAGTTTGAAACACAAATGTCATAAAGTGAAAGCAGTTCTGAAGCTCAGAAATCTTCCTATAAGTCAACGTTTAAACTGGAAATTGAGTTTCTAAACCTTCATCCAGATTATGAAACTACCGAGAACCATGAACTGAACAAACCCTCTGTTCTCTGTAGTCTAACAAAACAAGTTCTCACACCACAATTCTGTGGCAAAGGGATTTATAAACAATAAAGATTTACTGATATACTTGTGCACAACAAATTATACAAAATTAAAAACTGTGCAAAAGCAAAGAAGGATAAAAACACACCTTAGTTTCAGATCATACATTTAGAGATGTCTGAAACAGTAGAAGTATAATTTGTTTTCTCACTTATAAAGTTTTAGTGTCACGGGAGAGCTGGAAAAGGTAAAGTTATGATTTTTAAGAGAAAAAAATAACATGGTATCAAGTCAGTGTTTGGGGAAAATTAATATTATAATAAAAATGTTTAACAAAAATTGAGACCAACATCTTCTCAGATGTTGAAAACATTTTTCAGAAAAAAAGAGTATTAAATCATCATATAAGGGGAAAAATTCCTAGATCATAATTTTGCAAGAAATAAATATAAGTTGCTTGTTTACAAGAATAAAAGTTTTAGTTCAGAAAAAAATTACACTAAATCCATGATTACACAAGAAAAATTGTCAATTAAGCATTAAGTCATAGTATAAGAAAAAAGAAGATAATTAAATTGTACTTTTACCAAAAAAAGGTCATATTATTATTAAGATCAAGTATCTTTTTTGATCCCCAATTGTTTAAGAAACTATTTCTTAAGTTCCAAATTGGAAATGAAATAAAAATCTATTTTCATATTTAGAGGACAAAGCAGACATCTACAACATTATTAAAACAAAGTCACAGTTTTACATGAAATAAATATGTCAATATTATGAGCATAAAGTTCCAGGCTTAAGGTAGGTGTTAATTATAATAAATCCATCATTTCATAAGAAAAACACCAACTCATTCATTAAATTCTCAGTAAATTAATTATAATTCTCATTAAATTATAGTTTTATTAATAATAATAATAATACGAGTAAGTCGTACTTCTACAAGAATTAAAGATCATTATGAAGATCAAGCAATTTAGTTTTATGAAGAAAAAATTTATAAGACTAAAGTCAGAATTAAAAAGAGGTTTCTGGATGACATTATGTCTTAAAATTTTAAATAAAATAGGAAACCCAAGGTGATAACTCCCCTCCTATGCCCTCCATTATTCACAAGGAAACACACCAGAGGGTGTGAACCCTCCCCCCATCTGTGATTGGCCAAAGTAATGTTTGTTATGATTGGGGGGAGGACCTTGGTGTGAACACTTAGTTTTACTACATAATCCTAAGGGGGTGGAGGGTTGGACGGTCATGGGGTGGGTGGGTGTAAGAAGATATTCAATAAAAGTAAAATAGTAAATTAAAATTACATTTAAAAAAATTATGCACAATTATGCTATCAAGTCATAGTTTAACAAAAAAAAAATCATAGAACAACATCTTCATAATCATTTCAAGTTTTATGACCTCAAGTGTTAAAGCATTTTTGAACCTGAATTATTTTACAAAAACAAATTTATGAAGTCATAGTTTTACAAAAAAAAAAAACAAAACAAAACACACACACATTACAAAAAAATTCTTTATATCAAAGTCACAAAATGTTGTGGTTTTAAAGGTAAATTAATATCAGGAGAAAAGACTCAAATTCACCAGAAAAAAAGTCCCAATAGGAGTACAAGTGAGGATTTAAAAAAAAAAAAACTTTACATAAATTTTTATGAGGGGAAAAAAAACCCCACAACAACAAGAATAAAAACAATTTAAACAAACTGTTACAAAATCAGAATTAGACTGAATTATATGAGGGACATGAGTTAAAAGCTAATTCAGTCTACAGTTCAGCAGTAAAGAAATACTACATACGATGACACTGAAAACAAGAAAGTGCTTTTGTTCAGACCTGCTGGGCACAATGATGTTTGTTTTTCTTGTTATGGCTTAAAAATCCTTAAAGCCACAATTTTACTCTCATAATTTAAGAGTTATTTTTCAACCCAGTTTGCTCAAATGCTAACTTGGTTTCCAGAAACTTCATCTGTGATCAAGTAGGCTTGCCAGACCATCCCCACATAAAAAGGGGGGGAAAAAAACCCAGGGATTTTCTTTAAACCATTACAATAGCATGGAAGTTACTCACTGACAATCCTCATGATCCCAAACTGTTTAAGAGTCCATGTCTCTAAAACTGCAAATTAAAAAAGAAAAACATATAAAAACTGTTTTTACATTAAAAGGATAAAACAGCTGAAAGCAGATGGATTTTAAACTGTTGGTACATCTCAGATGGTTTCTGGAAGCTTTTCTAGGTTGTAGTTGCACAGGTCCAAACAATGGAACACATCAAAAATATGCTTTTGAAGCTTTATTTCTTCTCTTATCTGTTCTAAAAACATCCTAAAAATTACAGAAGAAATAAATAATGCTTGTTTCAGCTTCTGGCTAGTGTCCACCACTTAACTTAATACCACAGAAAAATTTAAAAAAAGATGACAAAAATGTGTTACACTCCCCACATGATGGAATATAAATAACCTTTAACAATATCCAACAAATTCCTCTGCTTCCATGTTGGATCCATCCCTCAAGTTCAATCATGGCTTAAGCTGAACTTTGATTATGTGACCCATTACAGTCCTTGAACATTTTACAACAAAATTTGGTGCTCAGGAAGATAAGTATGCTTTAAAAAAATAGACAATATATTAATAATTAAAAACTCACACAATCATACAGACATAAAGCATATTGCACCTGGCCCTTGGTCAAGTTAAAATGGAAAACTTGCCGTAGATGTAAACCTTATACATCAATTCAGTTCCACCACATTTAACATGGTGATGGCTGAATAGAAACTACAGTATTTCTTAGTCTGTTTGTTTTTGTTTCAATGGATCTAAAACATCTGCCATTTAGAGGGGAGATGTGGAGGTGAGGTGTATTCTTCAGTCTGTCCTCTTTTTCCCGATATGATCATTTCATTCTCTTCTTTGTTTGACTAGCCAACAGATAGCACTTAGCTGGGCTTAATCCAGGCTACTTTTAGACTTCTGGGTCATTGTTTATTAAAAGTGGGGAGAAAATATGGTCCCAAGACTGTTTGTCTGCAAGTGCCAAGGTGGCCTCGCCTGTGTTTATGGAGTTTGAGTAGGAGCCCAACATGGCTTTATATTAAGTTGTTGCCCGTATATGGGATCCACAATTTGACCCCTTCATTAGTCCATGCCCAGCAGTCCAACTACATCTTGGCCTCCATTTAGAGCCCAGAACACTGAAACCATGAGGCAAGGACCCATGCATTTCAAGCTTGAAGCTTTGTACCCAAATAGCCCACTTCTAACCTAGATAGGTCCCACATAGTCATAATGGCTGGAAGAAGTTTATGGGCTGGGCCAAACTTAGGTCATGGCATGAGTTATATGATCCACCTGTGGCCTTTATTTCAGACACTAGTTTTGTATACAATACAACCAAAAAAAGGTAAACATATACTTGGAAAGAAAATTAGGCCAAACCTGTATGTGTGGCAAGTGTAGACAGCCAGACTCGACTTAAATAAATGTTGTTAGCAGAAGTCAAAAGTGATCCAAAAAAACTGCAGATATGGGGCAGGTTTGGGCCAAATGGTTGTTACTATCGGAGAAACGTTGAGACAGCTAGCTATTGTTTTGGAAACAGGTTCATGAAATAAAAACACACTCCATAGCAATTATTGTCATGCACAAACTATAAGTTAAACAACCCATTTGCTTTAGTTGCAATCACCTTATGTCCTCACTTTAATCATATTTCCAGATGGAACATGAATGTCCATCACTAAAAAAAAAAAAAAAAAAAAAACTGCACCAGCCGCTCTGAGGAGGACACTGTCCAAACTGGACAAACTTCAGACTTTCCGCCTCAATCTTGGCCTTTTACAACACCAGGTTAACTGATCATCCAGATCTATCACATTTTCACAAAAGTATCAGAAAAGTCAAACTTTCATCTTCTTCTTTTGCTTCTGAAGTCATTATCAATAAAATGGTGTAGAGCCAACATCTGGTCAGTACCACGTTATCAACTTCCAGAATAAGTGAACCAGAGACTTTTAAACCTGGACACGGGTGTTTTTACAATGTCTAAATAGATGGAGCCCTGGATGACAGAAAATCCTCATTCTTCTTTCAAGAAACCAACTTAAAAAAAGTCTCACACAATTTTAATCAGTTTTGTAAACTATATCAGGCTACAATTCCATGGAAACATCCCACTGCTTACAAATATATAATATTCACTCATAAAGGTTGTAGTTATAGCCACCCAAGGATGTCTCCTGAAGCTTAAACCAACAGAATAAGACACTTCTTTCTCCCCTCTTTCTGTAAATGGACGACTGGGGAAGAATCTCAGCAGCAGAAACAGACTCACAAAGGAAACATGTAGACGGCTGAGTCACCAACCTTCATGTGGCCAAAAAGGCTGAAAGCAGAAAGCATCCGACACAAACTCGTTTATGGTCACGAAGAAGCAGAAAAATCGCTTCTGAAACCATTAAGCCAGCAGGCTTCAGTCTAACCCTAACCCTGAAAACAAAGAGGACTGGAGGACCTCAATGTCCTCTGGAACGCCGGCGTCAGGTCATGTGACATCTTAAACTTCTTACTGCAGAATAAAAGAGACACAACCTGAACATCAATACAGCTGCCAAACCTTAATTTAGAGGAGTGCTGAGAAACGCTGAAGGCTTTACTTCAGACCTGTACACTCTCTTCCAGTAGTTTTGAAAGGAGTGACTGCCCAATTTCCACTAGAAAGATGTTTTAACTCGCAGTGATCAGAAGTCACCCTGGAGATCTGTTGTGAAATGATGCATGTCTTTTGCAACCATGAAGTGAAATCACAGCGACACATGACACCGTTGGCTTTGTGCAAATAAATGATGAAATCAGGAAAAAAATTGACAAGAAGGTGGAACTGTTAAACAGTGGTGCTATTACACAAATGTTTAAACTGCCAACAAAGACAGTTTCTATTTCAAATAAATCAAATTAGTTTCCATTTCGCATTGAATAAGATTTGATCTTTAAATGTTGGGAGAGAGAAATTGAAGCAATCAGTAAAAGTCAGAAGGATTTTGAAAACAAGCCAACGCCAAAGAGGCGTGGCTCTGGAGGCCTGGGCTCCAGGAGCCTTCAAACCAAGGTTATAAAATCATCTTATAACACCTGTTAAAAGCTTAAAATTAAGTTTAAAGATCCTTAATCAATTTACACCTCAATCTTGGGGTCATTTTCTCCACAGCTGGAAAAACCAAGATAATTCAGCAATTCAGGCAAACATTTCACCTCCAGGAGTGATTTTAAACATTTTTAAAACTGATTGATTTATTGATTTCAGCCTTTTAATGCTTCATATTCTGCTTTAGTTGCTTGCTGCAACTTTTCAGGAAACAACTGACATACTTGGACAAGATCAAGAAAACAAAACTGACCAATGTTACATTTACAACGGAATTCTTTGTATTTGTTTTCCCTTTTTTTAATATTTAAGACTAAACACAGAGTCTCATTCTTTAAATACTGTCATAATTTAAAGTGAAACATTTTTCTGTACACTCCAGCAAGGATGATTACTTACAGAAAATAAAATTCTCATCTTTATTTCATTTTTCAATGAAAGTTAAATTAAAATTTTATTGTGGTGTGAGGGTAAATCATTGACTTATCAAAAATTAAAAGTAGATATGTCTTTCAGGTGAACATCCTGAACAGCGACTTGTTTTCAAAAACAACATGAACAGAGTCAGAGCTTTTCCACTTAATGATATATGTCTTTTTGTTAAGGAAATATCAGTAGCATGTCTGTTAAAGCTTACTGATGCTTTAGAAGGTTCCACATTCTCGAGTCCTAATTGCTGAAAATAAGAGGCCCAAATAAGTTGTCTCTTTTGCTTAAATCAGATTTTTTTCATCTTAAGTGGAGGACTGACGACATCGAGAGCACAAGAGGACAAATAAACGAAGATGATGTAGGTCAACCAGATGAACTGTTAGCAAAGTGATGGCTTACATCCAGACGAGGAGCGCAGGAAGTACACGTCTGTACTTGAAAACGGCATGGACAGAAATTTCTCCCAGCAAATCAGAGCCCAGCGTGAACCAGTTCCTGGCCAATGAGGAGCCACCATGTTATAGGTGCCTTAAACTTCTGTTTCTTTCTCTTTACAGCTAAAACTATGTTAAGAATTCAGATGTAGAGGAGCTCTCTCTGTCTCTCGCTCTCAAAATATTTTCCCTGTAACTATCAAAATCTGTTTAGTCTTTTAAGACAGAATTAAGAGTGATTCTTTTTTAGGCACCGTGGTGGTTTGAAGCATGTAAACTTTAACCCACAAATGACCATTTTAATTGAAATAATGAGTTTTTACTTTGCTTTTCTGCTGCATGTAAACGTCTCTGTCTGTGGAGGATCAAGCGCAGCTTTGTCCTTTTGGTTCGAGCATTTATACAAGAGGTTGTTTGTAGGGAAAAACAAAAGAAAAGAAGCGGAAGTCAAGGAGCTGAAGGAAAACATCTACGATCAATTCAGCTCACTTTTATCTCCATCAGCACACAGGACAGCTTGGATTTCTCTCACACACACACACCTTAAAACAAAGACCTAGAAACCAGTTAACAAGAGGGCATGATGCTGGCATTCAAGATTGCTCGAGTTTTTAAAGAGCTTCATCTCCTACTTCTTATGATACACAGATATGATGTACACTCAAAAAAGCTAAATATTAATACAAGAACTTATGTTTGATTTGTTCCATCTCATACAGTCAGAAATCCTTCAGATTTCTTCTTTCTTACTGTTATTCATGTTTAAATATGAATTTTATTCCTGCTGAGAATGACAGATTTCACTGCCAACCTCTATCCATCTCCAGCCCCGTTTTGTCTGCAGGTTTCCATCTGCACATCCACACAAACTTAAAAACACAGGGCAAAAAATTCAGATTTTTATGACTATAAATTTTCAAAGTTGCAAAAGAAAACTATAAGAAATTGTGACTTTAAAAAAGTCAACTTTGTGGGACATATGGTGTTATTGGAGTGATAATTGAAGTTGTTCACAATGAGGTGCTTAAATCTTTTTAGGCACCAACAAATAAAAATGAGTCATTTAATTTCTCCACAGATGTTTAATGAGTGTGACCTTCTAGACCCCTTTGAGGTCTCCTGGAGTCATGGGGTCACTTCATATCTGCAGAGGCTCCTTACAACAATGAGCAGCTCTAGCTTTAGGGTTAGGTTAGGGTTTAATAAAAGACATCTTCTAATTTAAGTCACTGTCAAAACTGAAATCTTTTTGTAATTTTACATTTAAAGATCCTTAATCGATTTACATCTCAATCTTGGGATCATCTTCTGCACTGCTGAAAAGACCTTGATAATTCAGCAATTCAGGCTAACATCTTGCTTCCATGAGTTATATTAAACATTTTCAAACCACTAACAAGCACCGTAAAAACCCTTAAACCAGAGTTTGTTTTGATGTAGCAGCCCTTACATCTGACTGCCAAAATGCTGTGTACCACTTCTCTGTTCTTCTTTTCATATATTTGCTAAAATGACAAGTGGTGCCAGAAAATACTGATACTGATACAGAAAATACTGATGGCAGTCACATTAATAAAGAATACACAAAGGGTGTATGAACCCCCAACTGGTTTATCCTCATCAATGGATCCTGTCTTTAACAAGCCAGTTATTCCTTACCGATCGCTCCAACTGATCATGTACAAGTCATATTTACTGAACTCAAGTTCAAAGGCAGCTGCTGTGAACAGAAGCCTCTACCAATTAAACCTAAACATTGAACTACATTTTCATCTCTACAGACAACACCCAGAGTATGAAAAGGAATAAGGCAGAAGTCCTGACCCAACTCTACAGAAATGGTCCAGACTTTCCAGACTTCTTGTGTGCATCTCTGATTAAATTTAAGTAGCAGAACAATCATCCAAAAAAATATTTATTTACCAACTGAGGTGCAAAATAGCAAAGGTTCACAACTTACAGTAACTTAAAAAGCCGTATAATTTACTTAAAAGTTGAACATATGACACATTTTTGCCTTTACCATATGAAATCCTCAACAAAAAAAGTCAAAGAGAGAAAATGGCATCTTGCTTCTCCTTCAGACCTCCTGTCTCTGAGCCATAAATGTGATTTTCACTCCTCCTTTTTAAAGAAATAAATTTAAAGATTCTTATGGAAATACATTCACTTAGTTCCACACTTAAGCAGGAAGTTCTAAATTAATGACCTTGCTTTAGTATTTCTAGGGCTGATCAGTATACTTCCTCCTCTGATACATGTGAAACCTTTTAAATGGGATTCCAATGATTTAAAAACAAATCTCACCATTTACATCATTTACAAATTTACACTTTGGTTTCATTTAAAACAAATGTACTTCTTCTTCCCAACAATTCACAAACTGTTGTTTGAAGTTGCATTGAGACCTTCGGACAAAGTGGACGAACTGTGTTTTAGTTGTTTCAAGCTTCGTAGATTCTGGAGCTTCAGATTACCCCAGATATTCTGAAACTGTTAGCAGCCAGGCAGAAATTATTCAATTATGTTATTTCCCCATTTTGGCACAGAAAATAAAATGAAATTAAATTTTTAAAAATAAAATAAAATAAACCCACAGGTACCAAAGCTGAACCTGGATGTGAACCATAATGAAAAAATATTCAGATATCGGGATATTCAAGTCCAGCTCTGGACAGAGGAACAAGACTTTTATATCATGGATATGGCATGATTAATTTTAAGAGACATTGTTTGCCTTTGTTCCCCAACAGATACTTAACTTTCTGACAGTGTTAATACACTGAGAAGAAAGACACACATGACCCCATCCATATCGTTGGCATGACTGTTGAACGTGTCTCCAGCTTCAAGTTCCTGGGAACTCACATCTTGAATAACCTGTCCTGGACTACTAACACCTCCAGCCTGGTTAAGAAAGCCCACCAGCGTCTCTGTTTCTTGAAGACACTTAAGAACCACCAGTCTGCTGACATCCTGGGAAACTTCTACCGTTCTGTGATTGAGAACATCTTAACCAACTGTCTCACAATTTGACATGGAAGTTGCTCCGTCGCTGACCGAAAGGCACTGCAGCGGTTGGTGAAAACTGCCCAATGGCTCATTGGGACTCCGCTCCCTGCAACAGAGGACATCCACAAAAAGCAATGTCTATGCTGGGCTCACAGCATTCTTAGGGACTTCTCACATCCTGCCCATAGTCTTCTCCAGCTCCTCCCCTCCAGAAGGCGCTCCAGGAGCCTTCAAACCAAAACCAGCAGATTTAGGAACAGCCTTTTCCCCCAACAACTGTCTCACTGTTGAACTCTACCCACTGTTAATCTGCTCCACCCCACATCACATCCTTCATCCACCTGAGAGCCCCTTCATCTCCTTCCCTCCCTATGACCATAACTGGACCCTACCTATTCATTGTAGATAATTCTCATGTCTATATGTACATATACTTTCACTAGTTATAGTACTGTTATAGTATTGCCTTCTGTAGACTTTACTAATTTATTCTATCCTATAATGTACATATCGCCCCTTCTGTACATAACTGCTCTTCAAATACCATATTTATTTTGCTCTTGCTGCTCTTTGCACTTCTGGTGCTAACTGCATTTCATTGCCTTGTACCTTGCATGCGTAATGACAAAGTTGAATCTAATCTAAACACTAGAAATGTTACACCCGCTTCATTTTTATAATGAACTTCTTTCAGCAAATATTTGTTGAATTTGTTATAGGGGCAGAGTCAGCCACTTGATCCCACCCCTCTCTAATGCAGGGTGTGTCTTATTAGACACAAAGCTATTGGACAATAGCTTTGTCTTTTCATGTAAACATGGACACAAATCCCCCTCAACAGCCTTTGAATCAGGTTGTTAGAGTGTAAGTAATAAGCTGAGAGCTCCTCCCACCAAAACAGGAACTGAAACAAAAGTATTGTATCCGCACTTTCATTCTCAAATACTTCCATTTCCGCCAATTTAGACATGGACAGCGATTTCTGACCAATACTATCACAGGTCATGTGTTGAAGTGGTCTAATTGTTAAAACAGCACAGGCACTCTAATGAAACAGTGAAATAAAAGCTTTTAAAGCACAGGAGCTTCCAGAGATTTTATTTTAAATTTCAAAACAACTTTCTGATTCCGCAAGCGTTAACTGCATCTGCAGACTGGCCCTCCTAACTCCAAATGTAGAATAACCCCATCCATGCATTCATCACCACCTGGGATCATCTCCCTTTAAAAAGGCAATTTAAATCAGAAGGAGACCTTCTCCAGGTGTCTCTGTCACCATGGCAACATGACTGGTAGGTACATGTCCGACTGGATTAATGAGTACCTTGCTTTGTTTACTTTGTTAATAAACGTGGCAGCTATGTTGGTGCCTGAAGTCAGGCTGGGGAGAATTCTTCAATTTTCCATGTTGGAATTCCAACTTCAGTCAAAACTTCCACCTAGAAACTCATAAATTCCAATTTCCTAGTACAAATGGATCATGCTATAATTCCACTTCAATCTGGCTCTGTGATGTTACAGAACCCTGCAAACATGAAAAACTCACTGAAAGATTTTCAGAACTGAGGCAACTCTAAGCAACTGGATGAATAAAGTTTTGATTTAGTCATTCCAGACCCAGTTGTAATGATAATCAGCATCTCTAAATCTGAAACCATGGTCCTCAGTCAGAAAAGAGTGGAGTGCCCTCTCCAGGTAAGGGATCAAGTGCTTGCCCCAAGTGAAGGAGTTCAAGTATCTCGGGATTTTGTTCATGAGTGAGGGAAAATGGAGAGGGAGATTGATAGGCAGGTCGGTGCAGCATCCGCAATGATGTGGACGCTGTATTGGTCCGTCGTGGTGAAGAAGGAGCTGAGTTGAAAGGAGAAGCTCTTGATTTACCAGTCGGTCTATGTTCCTACCCTCACCTATGGTCACAAGCTGTGGGTAGTGACAGAAAGAACAAGATCGTGGATACATTTAATCTGTTTTTAATCTGGTCACAGATGCCTTTAAAGTTATAAATGGTGCACCTAAGCAGCTAATCACATAAAAAATACTGTGCACCAGTCATAAATCTGTCAATTGACAGTCATAAAATATCAATTAAAATCTTTCATAAAAGTTGAACTCCAGCAGTTTTCAATCCCATAATACAAATGATCGGATCTGATTTTTTAAAGGGGTGCCCCAAGGCTATGTTTTAGGACCCTTGTTCTCTTAGCTTGTATAATAATCTTTGTGTGTTGATAATGCTACATTTCAGTTTTTATGGCATTCTTTGAGCACTGTCCAGTCCAACCTGCAGAAATTAAAAATGGTTTTAAACCAAGACAAATGTGAAGTTATGCTGTGCTCTATTGAAAACAAGTTAATGCCCAATTCCTCAACAAACCTGAAAAGCAAGGAAACTCCAACTAGTCACATACAGGCATTTCTGCTTTCACATGGACTTTCACTGGAGCAGTTCACAGCCAAATGTGAAGCGGCTGAGATGAGAATGAGCACCTCTAAATCTGAGACCACGTTTCTCATGGTCCTCATAGTCGAAAAAGGGTGGAGTGCCCTCTTCAGGTTGGGGATGATATGCTGCGACAAGTGGAGGAGTTCAAGTATCTCGGAGTCTTTTTCACGAGTGAAGGAATAATGGAGCAGGAGATCGATAGGCAGATCGGTGCAGCATCTGCAGTGATGCAGACTCTTTATTGGCCTGTCGTGGTGAAGATGGAGCTGAGCCGAAAGGAGAAGCTCTTGATTTACCAGTCGGTCTATGTTCCTACCCTCAGGTATGGTCACAAGCTGTGGGTAGTGACAGAAAGAACAAGATCACGGATATAAGCAGCGGAAATGAGTTCCCTCCACAGGGTTTCTGGGCTCTCCCTTAGAGATAGGGTGGGAAACACAGTCATCCTATAGCATGTACTCCCATAGCATGTACCTCTCTCTGCTCTCCTTTCTGTCTTCTCTGTTCCCTCACCCCCAACCGGTCGAGGCGGATG
>JAOWBL010003074.1:0-12737 GCA_028564865.1 Zenarchopterus dispar | reverse complement strand
TTTAATTTAATTAAAAGTTTAAAAAAAAAACCTTTCCGTGTAAATATCCCATGATACAATATAGACGTCTATGGCTTATAGAGAAGTGCGACCTATATATGTACAAAATCTTTTTTTTTAATTTAGTGGGTGTGGCTTATATTCAGGTGCGTTCAATAGTCCGAAGATTTCTGTGTATTTCCCTCAGAGCTCCTGTGTAATTTTTACAGGTGTGGAGTGGATGGCATCAAATCTCTGCAGTGATTTAAAACTCCGCCCCTCACCTGTGGAGCAACATTCCCATCACTTCCGGACATTTACAGGACCCAGGTCCCCGGGCATCATCGATGACAGAATCCACCCATGACACAACTGTCCACACTGATTTACAAGCCGTGGAACCAACAAATGACTGGTGCTTTAGTGCCTCTAGTGGGAGAAAGTGATATTATAAGGCTTGCTGGACGAGCTAAAAAGAACCTTTAATGGTTCGGCCCAATCCAAACTCTAACCCTGATCTCAGTTCACACCTTAGCGATAATCTTCACCAGGACCTCAGGAGTGGCATGCTGTCTCATTAGGACTGGGCTTTGATTTCCAACTGGTCCAAACAAGACCATGATTATACCAAACAAAAAAAACAAAACAAAAAAAAAAGACCAAAAGGGGAAAAAAACATAAACACAACCACAAACCTACAATAACATCGCAGCAGAGGAACGTTGTTGCTCCAGCAGCTCTCATCACGTAGTTTCTTAATTCTCGGTTAGATTTGTCGACTGAACTTGTTTTTTTTTGTGTGTGTGCGTTAAAAACTGCTTTTATTAAAACCGTTTGGATGCTGTGCTGCACTACTTACGGGATTTGTGATGATTCTCCTGCCTCCTTTCAGTGTCCAGGGTAACCATGACAACCAGAAAGTTGCTTACACATGGGAGAGGGCTGTTTGAGCTTCCCAAAGCCCGAGTAATGACGCTAATTAAAATCTGAAATCAATAGTGCTGAAGGGGGGTGTTAAAGGTTTAAATAAGGAGGGGGAAAAAAAACAGCACAAAAAGTTTAGATTTCTTCTTTGATCACAGGCAAATAAAACGGATGGGTTGGAGTGCAGATGAGGGAGAAAATGGGGACATTGATGCAGTATTGTTTCAGTGAAACAAACTGGATGGATCTCCTCCTTTTTTGAACATGGATTTACAGTCAGACTGCAGACAGAGTGGTAAGAGTAAATAAAGGACTGCAGTGCTTGTGAAAGACGTAATCCTGGACATTTACTATTAACATCATGAGGTAATTATCCGTTTTCATTTAACCACCTTTATTGTGCAAAGACAGACTTTGCATTGCAGATTTAAGATGAGTGAATCATATAATCTCACTGCCAATCAGCAACCATAAAACAGTTTCTGTAAACGTAGATAAACAACAATCCCTCATGTATTAACAACGGTGTGTACGCATGAACAAAATTGAGAAGTCATGTCGGGATGTACCAAAACCAATTTTGCTTGGATTTTAGCATTATCTTCTATACGAAGTTGGAAAATCATAAAAATTCCTAATAATTTATTAGCAGAAAAACCTGTTTTCACCAATTTCGCTCTACCTGTCCAATAAGAAAGGATGGTTATGTGATTGATATGGACTGGTTTTGTTTTAACACCTGGCAAGAAAATAGTTTTGTAATCCTCAAACTTAACTAAATGTTCAATGAAAATTAGAAAAGTTTAAAAGTGAAATAATTATAGGAAGTGCTGGCCTGAACCCCGATCTCCTGCTTGGTTGCTAGTTTCTCTCCACTGGCCGAAATACCTGACCTCCTTGTGTGGATTTTGTGCCAAACTCCCCACACTTTCCTTTTTATGTTCCAGACTTACCTAACCACACTTTTTAGTAAGAAGTAGCGGAGTCGCTTAATACATCCCCTTCTTATCGCTCTTTCAAGTGGCCTTTTACGTTACTCAGACGGGTTCATAACACTGACAGGAAAGATCATTTCCGTCCATCATATTTTCACGAGATCAAAGAGACCACACAATTTCCTCAAAGTGTCTGTTCAGAGGCTCTTCCCTGAGGTTTTATAAAGTATTTTTTACTGTTTCCATGGTTTTTAAGATTTTTTTTAAAATTTCTGATTTCTGTGACTCTCTTCTTGACTCATGAAAGCCAACTGATTGGTATTCAGTGGCGTTAGTCTTCTGTTGGCCGAGTAATTAAAATTTATGGTGCAGGTTGTTTCAGAGTTGAAACTTTTCAACTGAAAATCCTTTTTGGTTGAAAAAGCTGTACAAAACTCATTCTGGGAGGATTTCCGTCAGTCTCTGACATTTACACAATCGGTCACAAGAACTGTAAAGAATTAAAGCTAAGAAGGCGACAGTCTACACAGGTGAGTGAAATAACAACAGCTGGCTTGAACTACTCAGTAAAACCGGCTGTGTGGGAGCGAGAGAGGAGGTGATGCTGTTTATCAGACAGTTTCAGGTGTGTGTAGGTGTAGGTGTGTGTATTGTGACATGCCTCATGAGATTTGTGGGTTTGAACTGCCACTCAAACAGAAAGGGGGTGGTTCTCACTCATGCATTTAGTCTCCGTGGTCCCTACCTGTGCAGAGAGAAACTTCAGTGTTTCACGTCAAGTGCAACTCTGAGTCACGCAGTTCTTAATTTGATTTACCGATTTTATTCTTGTAATAAATGTGAAAAGAAGCGAGTTTGACTAAGCTTGTCGGTTACTGTAGCTTCTGCTGATAGACTCGGGGTCTCAGGAAATTGATCGAGTGGGCTGGCTAATGAGTTCGACCTTCAGCTCCCTTTTGTCCATGTGTCAAAGTGTCTTTGAACACATAAGAGCAAACCAGAGGAGTTGCTGGATGCCGGCTAGGAACCATGATCGCCTTCCTGCAGCTGTCACATAGTGTATTTTACTTTCTACCAGATAAAAAAACCCCAAAACGCTGTCTTCAAAAACATTAGTCCTTTTCAGTAAACTGTCTCTCATTTTAAGATTATTCTTAATTTCTTACATATCTACACTAAAGACAGAGGGAAAAAATTTCATTATACACACTGAATATTAAAAGACTGTATTTATCCAGAAACATATTTAACTATGATAAATTAACTTTTAGGTCAACTTATTTCAGCTCTTAAAGGCACTTTATGTGGCGATACCACTCCAGGCCAGATGGAGCAGCTAATCAGATTAAAGTTCGTGAGTCAGAAGACGCAACAAAGTGCTGATCTTGTCGTACCAGCTAGAATTGTAACAACTGACCTCTATGGTCAAATTCAACCATCATTCATATAATGTATTTACAGTGATGGACCAGGTAGGATCTATTGACTTGGCAAACTACCACTCCATACCCCCTTCGTATGGCGTTGGCTTGATTTTTGAGTTGTTAATAAAAGGACCTGCATAAACACCTGAATTAAGGTTGGGAAGAGTCTGTCTTAGAAACCCCAAGAGTAGATAAAAATCAACCCTTTAAACTGAGTCCTTAGACAAACAACGTATGGGTGACATCACAGGGAGTTAGCCCAGTTCTACATACACCATTGCTATGTAAACCATGACTACGTAGTGGTGTTGTATTGATAAATTTTACATATGTTCTATAGAGTCTGCTTCATCATGAGGGTGTAAATATTAAAAAAATAAAAACTCAGAGACTGAAACACTCTAAGCCTTTGGTGGCCATTTTTTGAAGCACATAAACTGACCAAGGTGGGACAGAAACCTTATCACAAATTAGTGTAGCATGCAATGCGTAGATCCATCTTACCAGTGCAAAGCTTTCTCATAAGAATCAAAAACCCTGCTAAAATCAATTTTTCCAGTCTTTCAACACAAAAAGGACCATTTTATCAATCTAATTCTGTTAGTAAGATGACTCCTCTAATGGACTGACTTTAAAGCAGAAGAGGTCCGTGTTTAATGTTGTCATAATGAGTTTAGAAACTAAGCATTGAGCAGCAATGTGTGAGTCATAAAAGAAGGTCATTAGCGGACCCTGAACTTTGTTAATGCCGTCAGAAGTAGTTTGCAAGCCAATTAGAGCTCCAGTGGTGAAGGTAATACAAAAGTAAACAAGTTCAGTCACCACAAACACCATCACTCTCTCCGATAAAGCTTATACAGTTTTTATTTTACTTTAACTTTCAAATGGATTCAGTATTGTCTAAAAACTTCATGATTTCCACTAATTTCCATTTAAACTCAGCTGGACTGCTTTAATTGACCTTTTGTTTCTTCCATGAATTTCAGTAACAATCAAACTCAGCAGGAACTGCTTTTTCTCCTGCTCCTCCTCTCTAGACCCCCACACCTTATTTTTCTGATTTTATTCCTTTCTTTTGAAAAAAATAAAAGACGAAAGTGTTTAGGGCTGGGGTTGGGGTTTAGGGTTGGGTTGGTGTTTAGAGTAAAAGTTTAGGGTTGAGGCTTAGGGTTGGTGTTTAGAGTTGGAGTTTAGAGTTTAGGGTTGGAATTAGGGTTTAGGGTTAGGGTTTAGAGTTGAGGTAAGGGTTTAGCATTTAGGATTGAGGGTTGGTGTTGGGGCTGGGGTTAGGGTTGGGGTTAGGTTTGAGGGTTGCCGTTTAGGGTTGGGGTTAGGGTTTAGGATTGGGGTTTAGTGTTTAGGGTTGAGGTTAGGGTTAGTGTTTAGAGTTAGGGTTCAGGGTTGGGGTAAGGGTTTAGGGTTGGGGTTTAGGGTTCAGGTAAGGGTTTAGAGTTGGGGTTAGGGTTGGGTTTAGGGTTCAGGTAAGGGTTTAGAGTTCAGGGTTAAGGGTTGGGGTTAGGGTTTAGGTTTAGAGATAGGGTTCAGGGTTGGGGTAAGGGTTTAGAGTTTAGGGTTGGGGTTAGGTTACAGGGTTTGGGTTAGGTTTGAGGGTTGGGGTTAGGGTTTCAAACAGATAGATGTTGCTTTAGCAAGTTCTGTGAACTTTAGTTTTGACCAGCAAATAAAGATTGAACAGACCATAATCAATCGTTCTTATTTCAATTATTTTAAAAGTAATACGGCTTGCTTTGCTGATTTTTCTTAAGAGACGACTGTGACTGATTTTGAGTTGGCCTGGAAGGGTTTGGAAGTGAAGCTTAGCGAACCAGCTATAGTCGTCCCCAGCTGACGGTTGGCAGTAAAGACTAACCGGAGGACATTGGTGCCTGAGTGTGGTGGACCTTCATTGATCAGTCACTTCTCCTGACAGATTTGGTCAAGTGTCAGTTGGGGCTCGTTGGTCAGTCGAACAAAACGAGCTATTTGACATCTTAACTAAACCTCCCCTCGTACATGGTTCAAATCTCTTCCTTCTGAATAGTTGACCCACAACCTTCACAAACTAGTGTAAGGTCATAGTATGAGTTGGAGCCCACTCATTGTGCTTTATTTTGAAAATCCACCGGGGATTCTATACCAGTTTCATTTCTGACTTCCTGCTAGCTCGATCTGCTTTAGTCAGGCCGGATGTCCACAGCATGTGAACGATTTCGCGTGCAGTCCTACTCCTAATGGACAAAATAGTTTGTGATATGTTACGTGTACCATGCTGTAACCAACCACGAATACTCCCACCTGGATTTTGAGAATAAAACGCAGCTGCCTGGTTCTGATTCAGAAGAGTTTGTCCAGTTATCTATTTTAATACAGTCTGTGCTAGTTGAAGTATCTGGAAAAATAAATGGACTCAAATTCCTTAAATAGGAGCCCAATTTAACATCATTACTCCAGAGAAGGTCCCAAGCAGAAGTTGCCATGGAGATGCATCCTAAAGTAAATCAGCTTTATAAGAGCACAATCCCAGAGTTGAAGTTGTTCAAAAAAAAAAAAAAGAAAAGAAAAAAAATATCTTGTCTGTTTCTGATACAGTAATTTTGATTTAAACTCACTTTATACCTGTAGGTGACTTACTTGCATGATTCAGAAATGTGAATCTGAGAAGGATAAAACCACAGTAATATCTTCCTCAAGTTACATGCTGGTAAAAACGAAAGTTGAGATTGAGTTTGAAGCACATAAGTTGAGTATTGTCAATTTTTCCAGACAAAACTGTTCAACATTGTGTGAACTCATCACAACTCCTCTTGTTTCAACTTCTGCATGGTCCAGACTTGAGGGATGTCCACTCGGTCTGAACATCGGAGGAGTTGTGATATTAATCTGAAGTGTGGCAACTTGCAAAGAAATTACAGAAAATATCCTGGTACAGATGTTTTCTCGGTACTTAAAAAACAAAAAACACACCACACAAATAAAAAAAATGTATCATCGTGGCATTCAAAATATCTTTAAATTCCACAAGTATTTGCAGTTTTTGAACACACAATAGAAGCAGAAAATTACAGCCAATTGTTGATTTGTGAAGTGAAATTATTGCTGAAGTCAGACACAGTCGAAGGTTTTTCAATCTCAATTAAAGAGTTTTGCTAATATTGTGCTTTTATCTATCAAGGCCAAGAGATATTTGTGTGTAGTGAAAAGCTTTTTCTTTATGGACAAAAAAGGAGCATAATTTAATCCTGTACTAGAATCAATCATCTAGTGTTTTGTAAACAAATGCAGTGTTCAAGAAATATGCTACTAGAAATTTTAAAAAAGGTAGGTTCACAAGGTTGGGTCTTTCAAATCAGTCAAGCTTAGTGATGGTGGTTCTTATGCCAATATGCAGGAGTCAAGGACTCAAACTCTGAAGACAATTTCTGTAATTTCCACTAAAACACAAAACCAGGACATAAACCAGGAAAAAAAATATAAACCTAAAGGCAAACCCCACAAGAAACTACAAACAAACAAAAAAGACACTGCAAAGGTGAGAAAGAAAGGCAAGGGAGCATAAACCCAATCAGAAAAGACAATATTCAGGTGGCTGCAATCAAAGGACACTGCTGCTTCTAGAGGATGACAGGGAGGGCCACAGTCCTAACACTAAAGCTGATCAACAATTCAGTGAAACTCAACAAGCTCAAGCATGGTGGCTTAGTAGTTAGTACTGTTGACTCGTAGCAAGAAGGTTCCTGGTTCGACT
Source organism: Zenarchopterus dispar (assembly GCA_028564865.1). Taxonomy (NCBI): domain Eukaryota; kingdom Metazoa; phylum Chordata; class Actinopteri; order Beloniformes; family Zenarchopteridae; genus Zenarchopterus; species Zenarchopterus dispar. The sequence goes on along the minus strand of JAOWBL010003074.1, from coordinate 5,730 downwards.
CCCGGGCCCTGTAGGAGTTATTCTGTGTGGGGTTCGCATGTTCTTCCTCCAACGGTCTAATAATATGTATGTGCAGTGCCGGTTGTTTGTACATGTGTCCAAGGTGTGGCTGTTGTCTGGGATAGGGTCCAGCAGACCCCTATGGCCCTGCAGATGGATTCAGAAAATGGATTTATGGCACAACAAAACCATTAAAGTAAAATAAATAAATAAAATGTATATTTGAGGATGTTAAACCTGTGGAGAAAACTCCAGCACACTATTGTACACAAAACCTGAAGCACATATTGTTCTGTTCCTGCTTCATTCATGCTTTAAATATAGAGTGGAAAATGGAAAATATGGGGTATCTGAAGAGGTTTGAACTCCATGTGATGGATTTTTGAAGTAACTTAACAACAATGGGTCGACACTAGCGTCATTGACTGGATTTTTCTCAAATTTCAGCTGATCAAATGTATCCGCATTCACCAGGGTTTTTTTTTTTCCCAGTTAATGCAGGTAATGTTCACATTCATGTTTAAAGGTCTTTGCATTTCTGCCTCAGTTTTGTGTTTTCCAAGCAGAAATATAAGATTTTGGGGGATAAAAATAGAACTTCATTTCAAAAGAGAGAGAAAAAAAAACAAGAAATCAGAGTGCACTCAGGTTTTCTTATTTCTCTTCAGTATCCATTAGCTTCTCATTTAATCATGACATGAAAAGACATACGAGGACATCAACAAACAACTACACGATGAAATAAACACAAGCCAACAAAGAGTTTAACAACATAGCTGATATCAGGGATTTTTTTCCCCATCTTTAAAGGGAGTAAAATCATCTCATGAGTTTAAAACACCCTCACACGTCTTTTCTGCGCTGGGTGACAGATTTATATCACATAATTGCTATTTTAGAACCAGGAAGACGACAAATCCAAAACTGATGCACTAATTGGACCTAAAAGAGAAGGCCTGACTCGGAATAAATTTTCAGCATTAGTTATCAGGGGGTGGTGATGAACAAAGTTGAGTCAACACTGTTTAATTTAACGTGACCAGCTGAGCACAAATCCCCAGAAGCCCCTCTGATGAGGACGGAGAGAGCCAATAAGAGTCTGAGGTAACGGACAAAAGGTGAAAAAAGGACATTTTCATAAATCGGGCGTGAAGGATGATACAGCAATACAAAGAATAGTTCCACTGATACTTTCAGGAAATATTTGGGATTTATCAGCTGAGCCTAGCGAGATAATGGCAAATAAAGGCGGCACACTTCCTCCAGCTTGTTGGGGTTCTGCAGGTTCTTCTGGTTTAATTGCAGAGTTTTAAATAAAACAGTCTTAGAAGCAGGAAGATAAAGCAGTTCATTACTTTCAAGCAACCAGAGGGTAAACCTGTTGAAATGATGTCGTCTCTAGAGGACAGAGTTGCAGATTAGAGATTACTGAATGGAAAAAAATAAAATATTTATGTATTAAGTGGCAGAAGGTGAAAAAAACCTAAAAAATTATCGAGTAAAAAAACAACAAAAAAATCTAGTTAGGTGTTTAAATGTAGATTTGGAGGACAGGTCTTCTGGTATCAGGAACCGTTACTATGGAAACGACTTCCAATTTGGGTTGACACCACCTCCACCTTTGAAACCAAACTTAAAGCATCTGTTTGGTAAAGCCTATAGCTAGTTTAAACTTTAGTGTCTTAGGGGCCAGTCGTCATGGCAACAGCTGCAGGACAAGACTAGAGCAGACTCATCTTAAACATGGCTTCATCCTAGACATGCTGCTGTAGACCTAAGCTGCAGGAGGACACCAACATGATCTACCGAGTGGTGCTCCTCACCGTTTTTGTCTCCTCTTCTTCTCTTTCCTTTCTTCAGATCAGTCTACAGTTTTTGATTAGAAGTGTGTCATCAGCATATTTGTGCTCAATTGTTCTTGTAGTTTGTTGTGCTGCTCTGCTGATCTTTTTCTCTTCTGTAGATGTTTGCAGGCCAGAGCTTCCAGAGCTTCCAGAGCTGAATCTTGACCTGCAGTCCCACCCTCTGACCACCTCAGTGTCTGCTGTCTACACCTGTTTATATACTCGTCTCTGAAGTACACATGAGTACACAAAAGTCTTAGTTCTCTAACTAACCTGGCAGGTCTTCAGCACAAGGGTCCCCCCTCCTGATCCAGGTCCTGATCCAGGTTTCTTCCCCCCTAAAGGGGAGTTTTTCTTGCCACTGTTTGGTCTTAAGGTTTATCTCCCGCTACGGGAGGTTTTATTTGTCATTGTTTATTTAATAATTGCTTGGGGGTCATGTTCAGGGTCTCTGGAAAGCACCTAGAGACAAGCACGCAGACCAGCCCAGGAGGTGCCCCAAACCCAGAAGGACTGCGCCACCACAGACGGGGACCAGAGCCCGAACCCAGGCGCCCCCCCAAAATCCTGCGGCTAATCCACGGAGTGGGGGCCACAAAGACCAGTTGGTCCTTGGACTACCAGCCCACATGGCCCCGCAACAGCAGCTCACATTGTATCGTACAAAAAGTGTTATATAAACAAAGTTTGTTTAATTGATTTGATTGGATCCTTATCTTTGAAGAGCTTTAAGGAACAAACTGCGCATTTAAGACTACTGAAATGTCAGTTTTCCTTTCAAGGCTGCACTTCTACTGCAGCAACAGCAGAGTTGTTGTCAGCTTGAGAAAAATGAAATCTTTCAGATGACCTAAGGTCAAAATCTCCAGCACCGCCGCCGAATGAGAAGCACCGACAACCACACAGGACTCAGGAGTTCATCCAGATTTTTGTAGGTTTCAGAACAACAATGTCCTTCAGCCATGAAGCGGAGTATTAGTCGAGCTGAAGATGTTACAGTTGAAATTACTGATTTATATTCAAGCGGAGAGCCGAACACGAAGCTCCAGCGTTCACGTTGTTCACGTGGGGGTGGGGGTGGGAAAGTTATGAAGCCGCTGTTGTTTATTTATTAAAACAATTTATCAGATTTATTCAAATGGAGCCGCCGCCGCCGGGTATCGGCGTCCGAGGTGTTAAATGTTAATGTCATCACATTTGTCATAAAATGTGGTTCTGTACGTTACTACAGGATTTAATTTAATCTGAAGAAAACTGATGCAGATTTTAACGATCTAATCTGGCCTCGGTACCTAAAAGGACACTTAAGATTTAAAACTGTTATATATGCAATTTTCTGGCTATAAACCCGTCATTTTAAGAGGCATATGAACAATAAAGTGGGTATTTTTTTCAAAACGTTTTTCATCTGTAGATTGGTTCTCTGAACTCGACCGGCAGATGGACGTAGTTCCTGTTGTTGAAGGTCTGAACAAGTACAGGCCAAGAGCACCAGAGTGGGATGGAGGTCTCCCACTGTGAGGGAGATGATGGTGGAAGTAATTTAGAGATGGAAATACACGGTTGAATGTTCGATAGTAGAAAAAGTGAAACTGACACTATCTACAGAGGGTTTTATGAATATAAAACTAAATCCAACAATGAATGAACGAATGAGTGAATGATATTCATTCATTCATGAATGAGCGAATGAACAAATGAATGAATGAACAAACGAATGAACAAATGAATGAGTGAACGAATGAATGAATGATATTCATTCATTCATGAATGAGTGAACAAACAAATGAGTGAACAAACAAATGAGTGAACAAACAAATGAGTGAACAAACAAATGAATGAGTGAACAAAAAATGAATAAATGAATGAACAAACGAATGAATGAATGAACAAATGAATGAACAAATGAATGAGTGAATGATATTCATTCATTCATGAATGAATGAACGAATGAACAAATGAATGAATGAACAAACAAATGACCAAATGAATGAATGATTGAACAAATGAATGAATGAACGATATTCATTCATTCATGAATGAACGATATTCATTCATTCATGAATGAATGAACAAATGAATGAGTGAATGAATGAACAAATGAATGAGTGAATGAATGAATGAGTGAATGATATTCATTCATTCACTCATGAATGAGCGAATGAACAAATGAATGAATGAACAAACGAATGAACAAATGAATGAATGAACAAATGAATGAATGAACAAACGAATGACCAAATGAATGAATGAACGAACAAATGAATGAGTGAACAAATGAATGAATGAACATCGTTCAATAATACAATGAATATCATTTCATTGTATTATTCAATACAATGAAATTAGGAGTGCTGCTCCTTTGGCGCATTAGCAAAGTATAAAAAATATAAAATATATAAAATAAAAACTTGTTCAAAATATACAAAATGAACATCCAGTTACTAAGAGACTGTTTTGGGTCGTCCAACAAATGTTTTAGTTGTCCAGCTTTTTTTTTTTTACATTAGGCTTTCATATACGGGACTAAATCGGTTGTTATCCACTTCAGTCTGAACTGTCACTCTTGTGTGATTGATGTCGTCACTCTGCACTGGCAGGATGTTTTAAGTTTTATTTATTTATTTATTTTGATGATGATGATGAAACCTGCTACATCGAACTCAGTCATTTCTGGCTCCGATCACACATCTCACATATTGACTGGCTAACGTTAAAAGGTTTTTTTTTCTGAGTATAATCATTTATGAATTTGTCCACTTCCACACCACAAAGTGTCCACAAAGACACATTAACAATGCTAACGTAAACAACCACAAAACAATAAAGAAAACTGATTTTGGAGAAGAAGAAAAAAGTCCTGTAGTGTGAACGGAGCCGAAGACTGGATTCCAACAGATCCCGGGGATCAATCCTGAGCTAAATTTTGACTTTGTGATCTCTGATAAAAGATGAAGGAAGAGAAGCTCAATAAAGCTGTTTCCATTCTGTCATTTAACAGTTAACAATGACAAACACACAGAGGAAAAGCTGTTAATGTGTTGTTAAACTGGGAATTAATTCACTTTGTTGGGACAATGAAGTTATTTTCCTGTCATAAATAGTTTGTGTCACATCTTCTTACCACATTTAAAATACATCTGTGCTCCAGTTTATGAAAATAAGTTGTTTTTTTTTAACCCTTTGTGGTCATTTTGAAAACCAGGTTTTAGAACCAGTCTATTTCTTTCCTTTTCAAGTCAAAGTTCAACACCGCTGACTAATCACATCTGGCCAGCTGAGGTTAGATAAGGATTTATTGAAGTCACAGCAGCAGCAGCAGTGATCCAGTGGATCACCTGATCAAGCAAACAGTTTCACAGTGGTACACGTGAAATCACATTCCTGGAAAAGCAAAAAAAACAGGAACAAAACAGGACGTCTATTTACACGTTTTTGTTGTGCGTTTTGTGAGCTCAGAAACACAGTTCAAGTTTACAAAAGCTTAAATAAATAAAGTCACACTGAGGATACCGTTTACTGATACAGACGGAGAAATACGACACTCCTAAAACATGGTTGCTTTTTACATCACAGTGCGACATTTTTAAGGCAAAATTCAGAAGCTACACAACACAGAAAAATACATTCAGTAAAGTCTGTCCTCTTACACTGAATTAACAAAAAATAGACTTCATTTACATATATATATACATATATATGTATATGTATATATATATATATACATGGATATATACATACACATATATATACAATTACATATATATACACATACAAATATATATATATGTGTGTATATATGTATATATCCATATATATAAAAGTGTATATACATATGTATATATACACATACATATATATATATATATATATATGTGTGTATATA
>JAOWBL010003073.1:0-12739 GCA_028564865.1 Zenarchopterus dispar | reverse complement strand
CTGTCTCTGCAAATCATAACTCTTGATCGTAACTGCGATCAATTTTTATTGAAACTGGCATAAAAATAATAGCTGCATCCTAGCGTTGTGGGTGGGGGGCGCATCTATTAGAGCGGGAGCGTTAAATAGGAGAAATACGGTAAGTGATATAAAGATATGTGCATAATGCATGTAGATATGAATATGTGTGACAAGCTTCACATTGGGACATGTCTTCAAAATTGTGAGAGGAGTAATTGGGTTGAAAATCTGGCTGAAAGTCCCCTAAAGCTGTAGCCAGCCTTTTATCCCTTAGTTCCACAAGGAGTGGAAGCACAGTGGTCAGTTTTTGCAGCAATTTTGTTCCATCTTCAGGTTTCTGTGGGAGTATTTAAAAAGCAGAGCACCTCACCTACGAGAACTGCCTCCTTGGCTGGATTTTTGAGATCATAAGTTTACCCAAAAGTTTTGAGATCATGTGTGAAGCACAGGGTAGTTTGCTCATTTGAAGACATGCATCTCGCCATGTCTTCTTCTTTGTAGAACCATACAAATTAAAAGAATGAGTAGTGTCAAATAAAAACAGCTTTTCAGCTTCTGACCTGAACCCCTGCTCCTATGAGGTTCAAGTCTTTTCTAAAACCCTCAGCTTGTGGAGTCTGTTTGTGGTCTTTTATTTTGAAAATTCACCATATTCTCAATGTCATTCTCTTGTCTGACAATCTGCCACCCCTGGCTGCTGTGTATTATTTGGCATGGCTTATCCACAGTTAAGACTTGACATGGATTTTAGCAGGGCAGAGTTTGCTACAGGACATCTCTAAGCTTCTAAACAACTCCACTAATGGCTATGATTCACATTTGCTAGTGGTGTCCTGCCATTACACAGCAGTTTTAAAACATCTGAAGAATATCTTTTTCAGGGAAAGTGTTGCACATTGTCAGCAAAGCAATGCTAAGCTGCACACTGCATCAATTACAAAAAGTCTGGTTTTGTAGTAGAAGAGTCTGGGTGTTGAACTGGCCAGGCTACATTTCAGATCTTTCACCAATGGAGAACTTTGAAAAAACAAATTTAAAAAAAATGCTGCTCAGTTCAAATTTTCTCCCAAAGTTTCAGCTACTAGACATATATTGATTGTTTAAAGAAATGGAGACTGTAGACAATTTAAAAAAATGTCCCAACTGTTCCAATTTTTTTAAAACTACCATCAAATTCCAAATTACTTATTTTTTTCCTACAATGGTACATTTTCTCAGTAATGACATTTAATGTTCTGTTTGAATTAAATATGGTTTTATGATATTTTGTGATAGGAAGAATGGAAAAATAACAGAAAATATATGAATTCACACATGTACACAGAAATATATGAGTTTATGAATTAAAGTTTAGTCCTATTCTTTTTGGGTTAAACATTGCATCTTCACCACGTACCAATTATGGAGTGTACACAATTACTTTTGATCTGACCTCAATATGTACAAGTTACTTTTATCTGTTGATACAAAGACTGTTTTCTATCCATGCCCTCTTCTCTGCCTCTCACCAAATGGCAAATTCTGTTGAACTTATCACATAAAACCTCATTTAAGGGGTTCTGTTGATATATAAAACACTCCTGAATATCCTTTTTACATGGGTTATTCCTCTTTACCATATTATGATAAAGAGATGTAGGGCTGTCCTCGGCTAACTGAATAAATTACATGTTAGGGCAAAGATATTCAAGGTTTTCTTTGCAGAGTCTCCAGAGCTGGAGAGTATCTGTCCTCATTATTCTGATATGATATTGCCCTAAGACAGATCAGACTGCAGATGCTAACCACTCCACTACAGTCTTTGGCCAGCCTGCTTTTTCATTGCTGCATTGATAAAGTTATTGCAGATATGCTTATGATGGCCTTTCTAAGTATAGAAAGTTTCCCCTGGTTTGGCTGAAAGCCCAGAGGATCAACGTTATTGTTGCTGGCCTGAAAAGAGCTGGCCAGAAGCTTGTCCCTGGAGACTGCCTAATGAGAGGACAGCATGTATGGAGGAGGAAAAGCACCTGAAACCTCACTGTGCCTGAAGTGTGTGTGTTGACTTGGCTATGGGGCCTCTGCAGAAAATGTCATGACCCAGCTCTGCCTCCTGGACAGTCGGCATAGTCATTTATCCAATATGCTGGCCCCTCTAGCTGGGGTTTGGGTGATTAAACACAAGATGCCTTCATGGCTTAAGCAGAAGTCTAGAGGATACAAAGCTTATCTGAGAAGATATTGGCCTCTTGGAATCATGACTGCTGTGTTGCCAACATGACAAGATATATCTAGCCGTCTGTAAACCGCACTGTGACAGGTGTATGACGTTATTGCTCAGTATCAGGGGTACACAAAGCCTTATGAGTCAGAGACTTTGCTCCTCGGGGTCATGAGGTTGCTCAAAGCTTTTCTGAGTTAATGCAACATAAATACGAGGCGTTTCTTTTTCTTTTTCCATCTGTAGGATGAAACAGTTCACAGACTGCATTTTAAGGTTTAGACATGCAGAAGCAAACAAGTCTTGAAAATCATCAAGTACAATATTACGAAAAAGAATGACCAAGTCTTTCTTTCTTAGTCTCGAATGACAAAAACCTGTATTTCAGAAAAGCTTTTCTTTTACAGGTACAGCACTTTCATAGTGCATCACAATGGCCTGCGCTCATTATGAGGATCGGTGGCAAGGCTTTTTGTGGTATTAACAGCACAGAGTAATGAAAAGTAAAAATGTGAGTGGCACTAACAGGGAACAGTTTCTTGTTGTCTGGAGGACTTATAGTCAAGCCACGTGAGCAGAGAAGTTGAGGTGCAGAGAGTAGGGAGAGAGCAAAACTAGCCTCTGCAGCCTCTACAAGAAATTATAATGCAATAACGGAAGCTCCATCCTTTTCTAAAGGAGAATATAAGCAAAATGATAAATAGCAATAAACCAAACAGTCAGCAGACCACATCGGAAGCATCAATGCCAATGACCATGCTAAGCATTCAGGAAGAGGAAATAAATGGAGACCAATATCGACAATAAAAATAGCTCCTTTTAACATAAATAACTGCAATTTACAATTGCAGATGCTGCTGCATGTGTTTGTGTGTGTACATAGGTGGATATGTGTGTGTATAAATATTTATGTGGCTCTATGTGTGCCAGAATTTGTGTATGTGTGAGCATTTGTCTCTTTTCCCCCTCAGATGTCAGTCCAATACCATGTTTGTACCTGGCTGTGGATGCAGGTGCTCTGACGGCCTTGAGGACATTTCTCACTGCTGCATGGTGTTTTGTTTGCTTGTTGGTTTGCTTTTTTTTTTAAATCTGATCTGTTTTCTCTGCATGTCCGCGACCCAAGCCAATTTTTATAATATTGTTTAAGTATCCACCTCCTGACAAGTTTATTGTTATTTGCAGGGAACTACATGGCATTCATCTTAGCTGAAATCTAACATGATTTCTTATACTTAAAGGAGAAATATGATGCCATTTTCACAAAGGTCGACATCATTTCCTTATGGTTGAAAGAGATATTCCTGACATGCTTTAGTCAAAATGCCACAAAACACAGGGTACAAAAGAGCCCTTTTAATCATGTTATTAACATTCTATTCATAGCTTCTGGTTTTTAGAGTGTGCATTTAGACACTCTGCTCATAGTACAGGCCCTGGGGTAGGAAAGTAAGACTAGTCGTGATGTTGGTAAGCTGCGCCCTTTTTACAGCACACATAGTGCTGAATATTCTATTTATCCATCTATACTCTATTGTCAGTAATTACCCTCTATGCAAACGTCTGACTTCAATTAGTCAGTATTAAATTAATTAGAAAAAGGGTTCACTTTCTTTCCCCAGTGTGTCATCACTGTGAATGTCTAATGACTGTGTTCAACAAAGACATGAGAAATAATAAGTGATTTTGTGTGATCAGTTTAAGGACATTTTGTTTGTCTGCATTTTTGACTTGTGATGAAGACCAAATCACATTTGGCAATTAATGCAGAAAGCCAGTTTTGGCCACTGCATTTCTTCCATAAGATGTATCCTTTTAAAAAGAGCGTATGGACCATCCAGGGACTCTCCGCCTCTAATCTTTGCTGGCTTGTAGTAGCTAATTATTATTTTTGTTTCCCTCTTATTATTAAATGTTAATGATCCACTTAAGTCTTTATTGCACTAAGTCGTGTGGTCCATCCTCCTTTTTGTTCTCAAGATCATAAATGTTTCGCCCAGCTTTATGGAGACTTCTGGAAGCTGCTTCTGGGTCACATATTTCATATATTTTAATAATCTATAACTTAGCTGCACTGTCAATCAAAACTTTAAAACATTTCTGTTGTCTTTATTAACAAATATCACAATTAGGCAGGATAATCTGGACACGAGGCATCACACTGAACTGTTCCATCTTCAACCACTAATAGAGAAACAAACTCATACTAACACCATAGCTCCTCTAATTTATGTATGCCCTCCGCTTCAGAGCAACTCTAACATGAGTACATTCTTGGAAGTAGGCATTCTCCGTTAAGTCATCCTCAGTGAAGTGCTGTAAGAAAAAAAAATAACCTCAATCAATTACAGTGCTGAATTAATGAGAACCATGAGCACGCCCCCCCGCCTTGCACTACAGCAGCCATCAGAGTGACAGCATGGGGCCACAGATCTCATTGGCATCTTCCCCCCAGAGCCCTTTTACAGGATTCATAACCAAACCATCCACCTTGTACGACCTGGTTATGATGTACTCTTTGGAAGCAGACTGATAAAGCTTTGTCAACTGGCCTAAGTATCGCCATCACTTAAATAAGCAGGACTCAGCAGATACAGGAAGATTACCCTGCATGCTGGCTGCTCGTTGTCTTGCCTGCTGAAGGACAGATGGAAATTGTATGAAAAAAGGAAGTTTATCATCAGTGTCAATAATAACATTAATAATTCAGAGAGCAATTGTGGGAGCAAAATTTTGAAAAAGCAAATGCTAAACACCCAAATGCATGCTCTGGTTACATATTTGTTTAAAAGAATGTATTTGTTGAAGGTCAATTCTGGACTAACCTGTACTGGCTCCACAGTCTAAAGTAAATATGTACAAAGTATTTTATTTACCTGATAATTTCTTAGTATATGTCAGGGTTATTTATAGTTTTACAATACAACACGATAGTTCCATGCTACACTGGCTTTGTGTAGGAAGTTATTATAGAGATCTTCTTAATGACCACAGAAATAAGAAGACAAAAAAGTCCTCAGTGAGGAAGCTGGGCCATCTTCATCTTCATAATCCAAACTTTTATTGTCTTTTGTCCATTATTGCCAGCAAACTTTACATTTAGTCTTTATTATAGTGGGCTTGGTTGTTCTATGTTCTGTGACCAAATTGCACATTACATTTTCTGCTTTTTGTGCAGTTTTTAGCTGTACTTTTATTCTTAATTTCAAACCAGTCTATCAGTGTGTTTATTAAAATAAATGAAGCACTATGTCATGGTTTATGTAAGAATAGTATAAAATAACATCAGTAACTTTCATCAGTATAATACTGAGCTGCATAGCAGGCATACAGACAGGCATGTAGGTTTAGTTATTGATGGCACCACCATGTGTTTACCATGGACTGTATACACAGAACTGGACAGACCCCTGTGACCTCATCTAAAGGTTTTCTGAAGAGTGCTTTAGAAGCTTCTTCAGAACTTCCAAAAGTTAGATATATTATCCTGAGAGGCTCAGCTTATGTTAACATATAATACTTCATGTTGCCTTGTCTTAGAAGTTAAGCAAAAACTAGCAGAGCTCCAGTAGGGCCCTTGATCACACAGGGTATAATCAGCTACCAGTTTGCTTGTGATCTGGTTCATCATTTTGATATGATTTTGAAATGGTTCAAAGTGAAATGCTCTTGGTTGGCGTACCTGGCTGCTGGAAGAGATAGACCATGTTGAGCTAGAGTGGGTCTGGCTAGTGTCCTCCAGTAAGCCCTGACTAGTGTAGCCTTCAGTTAAGGGTAAACATAGCTGCTTTAGGATGCTTTGGATTAGAACAGAAGGCTGTAGTATTGCACAGTAAAAGAAAAAAAAAAAAGAGTCAATCTAATATTCCCTGTAATTTTAGCATGGTATGAGACACAAAATAACATTGACGAACAATTAATTTGCTATATATAACAGTGCAAGTGTGCTCCCTGCTTGGTCAGTTTCACCAATTGGGCCAATAATAAACTGGATCAATTACACACAAATTTACTAATAAACTAAAAGAAAATGAATTGTGGTTAAAGTAACAACATTCATTTATTTGCAAAAGACTAACAAGCAATATTAATGACATTAAAGTTCTGGAAGGACTCTCAAGTACTAAACTCTTAATTTTGTTATAAAATGTTATGCCAAATACTACACTAAGAAGTTTTTTTTTTTTTTCTTGTTGTTGCTGAATACTGCAAATCTGATGCATGGCTGTAAATATTACAGTTGCACTATCTAAACAACAGACGATGAGACCAGATGGATACTGAAGTCTGCATGAGCAGTTTGCCACAAGACCTCAGTGTGCTGGATTTTGTTCATAACGGGGAGAAAAACAATTTGCAATAGGCATTTTTCTTTTGTTTTTATACATTTCTAATAAATGTGGTCTATACACATCACATGTAATGTGGCGTTGGTACAAGATGCAACGCATTAAACTGAAAGAGGCCACTTCCATTTGTATTTCACTTTGCAAAGCTTCATCTCTGACTGGATTAATCAATGATTCAAAGATTTTGCAGTGTCATATTATTCAGCATTGTAACTCTGTGGGATGCACATGCGTTTGATCAATTGTGCAAGTGAAGCGACTACGTCTCCATTATTCAAAGTGATGGGGGTGGGGGTGGGGGTGGTGGGGGTGGGGGTTATGCTTTTAGTCTCACCCCACCTTCCTCCACACACTCAGTCACACACAAAAGAAGTCTTAAATCACTTCTCATTCCATCAGTTGCAGTAACTAAAAAAGCAGTTACTGATTTGAAACAATTAAATTAATGTATCTTGTGTGAGCCACAAATGTCCTGTGCAATAACATCCTCATATAGTGCTTATATAGTCATCTCTGTTGTCCCATGTATCTAACCATGTATCAATTATAATATAAGTATATAGAACTCTTAGTTCTTCAGCAAACAGATATTTGCTATTAATTTATTTTGTCTTATCTAATACTCCTATTACATCTGTGTTTCTCCTCTCTGTTCTTCATTTTCCCTTTTCTAGCTCCCTTTTCCTGCTCAACCCAGCTGGCCTTTGGCAGGAGAGGCTGGCCTTAAGAGTCAGGTCCTGCTCGAGGTTCCTTCCCTCTTACACAGGAGTTTTTTCCTGCCAATGTTTGGTTTAAAGGTTTTTCTCCCATTAGGGATGGATTTTTACTTGCCATTTTTCCTTTTAATAGTTGCTTCAGGGTCACGTTCTGGGTCTCTAAAAAGGGCCTTGAGATCATTTGTTTTGTAATAGCCGCTATGTAAATAAAACTGAATAAAGCTGATTTTTTTTTTTGACAGATGAGTTTAATTCATTTTTAAACATAATAATTTTAATGACCGTGTTTTAATTTATTAAGATGTTAATTCCTGTCTATGCACTGATGTTATTAATCCAGCTAATCTCTGCTGATTTGTTGCTTCAGTGAAAGACTCACCTGTAGGCACATTTTACAGCTTATCAAATTATCACTTTACATGCCTTTTGAAAATACAAGGATTTATTGCCAAGAAACTGACAAAAAGACAAACATACAGCTTTAATTTAGACTTTAACTATGAATCATTCATTACCAACATATATTCTGTAGCTATGTAATGAGATATGTGGTTCTTTTCTTGATATTTTAAGCTACAATTAAGATTACACATTATCTGATTTAAATTTGAATATTCATTAATTTCTCAACATAAAAAAAACATCTCTAAAGCTCAGTGGAACTTGCAGTGTAATGGCTAATATAAAAAAATGTTAATATATACATGATCACATAGTCACCTGTTGTTCATGTTAGATTCTCAGTCATCCAGGTTATGTTCGTTTTTAAGAGCTTGAATCAAGGGAAATGCACTGTTTTTTTCTTGGTTCTTAAAGACGTTTTAACTTTCATTTGAATTGGTGAAATGAATGTTAAATTGACAAAAGTGAATTAACATTGAGAATAATTCTATGTGTCGAAGAGGAAAACAATTAAGATGGCTGGCCGGACTGGATGGAAGGTTAAACATCCACAAAAAAACAAAGAAAAGAAAGCGCAGTTAAACTTTGGGCATTCCTTTTTTCAGATTATATCTTGCTCTTCAAGATCTTTCCTTTGCGTTATTTTGCAAACAGTAGCAAATATCGAACTATTTGTTACTTTATCACTATATGTGGATAGTCTTTAGTTCTACTGAGTATCACTGATGAGATCTGCCAGGCTCCAAGTGGACTTTGACCAGGTCAGCATCAGTTCTTCCACTCTCTAAATAGCCTTCATCCTGTTCAGCATCTTCCAGCTGATATTAAGTTAGAAAAAGGGTGCACTCTGGACAATTTTGTACTCTTCATTTGCACACTAATATTCATGTGTTTGCTATGCATTAGGAAACTCCAGCGTCAGGAGAAAATCCATGTGATGCAGCAAATGCCACAAAGACAGACTCCTGCTGAGGCCTGAACTAGGAAATTCTTGGTGGATGTAAAAGCGCCATCCGTGGCTAATCTTTACCACCTACACCTATATTTACATATAAAGTCTCTTGTTTCAAAATTTGTGAGACTGTTTCAAGAGTTAAACCTCCAAATCAAGCTTTTCTTACAATTTCTTGGTTTAAACTAGGACTTTGATTAAATTGTGGCTGCTTTAATTTACAAAAACCATGATAGATAGTGAAGCTTTTCCTTGTCAGGTGTGCCTTTGCAAGACTGATTGAATCAAAGTCAGGGAAATAGACTGAGCTGAATCCATTTTGTAGTGATTAAAGTCCTGCGCCAGGTGCATTCCCCTGCTCCTCCACAGTAGTAATCTCTCAGTTCTTGGACTGAGATGTGAGAGCAGCTGCTGAAACATCATGTGATCCTTTTAAGGGCTGCAAAAAAAAGAAGGGGGGAAGAAAGGAGGGTGAAGTACAGCTACTGGGAATTATTTTTGAAAAATGTAGTAGAAGGGAAATAAATGTAATCTTTCCTTGCTATTATCTTCAACTGTGTTCATGCATACTTAAGATAAAGCCGAGTAGGAGGGCTACAGTAAAAGCATGTTCTTTCCAAATAATGTATGCATCTGATTAGCCTATGGCCGTTGTCTGTGGACAAAGAATGGGATTATCCCTTACCTCTATGGCAGAGGCAGAATGGAGGAAGAAGAGAAAGGACAGTAAAGTGAAAAGAAAAGGCTTTATAATCGTGTTTTGTGTCTCTTCTTCACACCATTTTAAATAGGCACTGCTTCACCTTCACATTTTGTGAAAGCCAGAAATCTATTCAGCTGTGTTTGGCACATTAGAATTCTGTTGTCCAAGTCTATCAGTTCATCCGACAACCAGAGGGCCTTTTGATGTCGAGGTGGGGTCAGAACATTACCTTATCTCACACCAGTGAAGTGGGTTTCCAAATATTAATGTGCATCTTCCAACACCAAAGACATCCATTGATTAAGCTTTGCAATTATTCTCTATGTAGTCTTAAAACAACTTGAAAATATCTTGTGTTTTTGTTGTATATTTTATTCAAACTCTCACATATGGAAGACTGAATCACAAAAAAAGATGAGAGATGTTTTATCATCACATAAGCTGCAAGTCCAGCCTTTTTGCACAAACAGAACATATCCTACCACCAATAGGGTGATTTTCTTTTTTTTCTCCCTTCAGTATTCCTTTAGGATTCCTCGTCAAAGTGCATACTGCAGCTGTGATTCTTCTTGTCTGTTTCATCATACCAAAGAGATCAGCCTGAGATTCATAGCTAATTTTATTAGACACCCCACATCTCTAAGGGAAAATTAGCTGCCTTAGTAAAAAAAGGGTAGAAACACTAGAATCCTTATCCCTCTGTGGGCGCTAGCACTAACTAAGCTACCATCAGTTTGCCTTCTTTTTCTCTCTTTGCATGCAAAGTTTCTTCTCTGTTTTTACTGTCTTCTGTCATGCAGAAAGAAACACCAAAGCCCTCTACTTAATATTGTCAAAGTAAGTGATGTAGCAAAGCCGATAGGCCAATGTTTTCCCATGTCTCGAATTTGTTGCCGTCTTTGTTGCTGTTAAAAGTTCGATGTCTTTCTCCGTCCCCTCTCTCTGGCATCTGCTGGCTGTCGCTGTGCCTGCAGGACACAGAGAAGACAACAAGCATCCTGAATGAGGAGGCCTTCATGCTCCAGTGCTCTTACGCCTGAAGAGATGACAGGGAGAGGGGGAGGTGGAGGCTGACAGACCAACACCCCCCCCACACACACACACACACACACACACACACACACACACACACACACACACACACACACACACACCCACACCCCCACTCCCTCCTTCACACAGGCACATGGACACATTTTCAAGTATGCATATGTGTGTTGCATATATCCATACACATGAGCGAGGACAGGACGCATAATATGAAATCTGATCCAGTTTGTCTGCCATTTATTCAGTTTATGACAAACATGTCTCAGAAATGGTGTTTATTACAGTTTACATACACAATCTTTATGTGTCACTAGCAACTGACCCACAATTTAAATGCATTTATAAATGCATATGGACCAACACAATAATCCTGAGCATGAAAAATATGTATATTCTTGTTCTATGTTCTTAAAAGCCCACTATTTTCCTATTAAATTTTAATACTGATAAAGTTGAAGAATTATATATTGGATGCTAAAATGGGCCATGCTTTGTTCCTGTGTGTCTATAAGTAAGGCCATACTACAGCAATTATAATAGCATGAAAAAACCTAGGTGGAAAATACAGGATTTCAAGGAAATAAATAAGGACATGAGTCAATGGAAGATACTAAGTAAAAAAAGAGAAAAAAAAAAGTTGCACTTGCAAACATGCTTGAGGTTACAAAAAAAAAAAAGAAAAAAAAACTTTTATAAGGCATCACAACTGCAGGCTTCACCTGAGAAACTCGAGCCTCGACTTTGCCTCAGGTTGGCCTGAGGTCGTTTTATTTTGAAGAATTCTTGTCATAAAAACTCATTAGTTGTTCAGACCTGTTCTGAAAATACAGACATGTCGCTAGGCCACATCCAGTCAGATTCCCATCACCAACGTTACATAAAAGCTCTTTTATACAGATCATGACGTTGGAGGTGATGGAGGAGCATAGATACTTCAATGTTCATCTGGACAAAACACCAGACTAGAGATGCAAAATTGATGGTGTCTAAAAGTAGGTACAGAGCAGTCTGTATCTCTTGAAGAAGCTGAGGTCCTTCAGTGTTTGCAGCAAGATGTTGCACATCTTTTATAAAACTGTTGTGGAGAGTGCAATGACATCTTCAGTCATCTGTTGGGGTCGTAGCCGTTGATGACTTCAGAAGGCTGAACAACCTAATAAAGGCTGACTCTTTTCTCTGGGATTGTTCTGGAGCCTCTGGAGCTGATTATGCAAAGAAAGATGCTTCATAAAATGAAAAACATGATGGAAAACCCTCAGCGCCGTCTTCATGATACACCAATTCAACAACAGTGTGTTCAGTCAGAGGATTCCTTAGATCTGCTGAAACACAGACTGCTACAGAAGAACCTTCCTGTACACAGTTATAAGCATCTATGGTAACTATGAATGACCTCAAATAATGACGGTTACTGCAACATATAATTTCATTTCACTTGTGGGACTGATAAAGCATTGTTGAACGAGGCTTATATTTTTGAGCATTACAGTTTATACTTGATATAAGCTGACATTATGAAGTAGAAAAAAGGCAGAGTAGGAAAATAATGTAACTGAGCATTTTTATTATATCTTAACGTATCACACCTGTTTGTGGACATATTCCAGGTTATATGACTTGTTGCAAATTAGTTCTATATTCTATTTGGTCAACACAGCACCACATGAGTCAGGCTTTCTGAGGAGGAGCTGTTTTATGAGACAATAAAGCAAATTAACCACTTCCTCCCAGGCAGATGCAATCAGGGCTGAAATACTGTAAATATCTGAGCATCTGCTGGCTCATTGTTCTTTTCTGGGACCACGTGAGCCAATATCAATGTATTTATATAGCCAATAGTAATAGCTTCCTTCTCATGCTGATTGTGCAAAATTTCAAAGCTTTTTGGGGAAAAAAAAGCAGTTTTAATAAGGTGAAATGTTTAAATTGGTTTCCTTTCATCACTTACTTATGACTAAAGTATTTAATTATAGTTAACCAAAAGGCTTCTGCAGCATAAAACCCAATAGTTACTGGTGAGGCACTTTAAATCTCCCTACTACCTGCACAGGACTTAGCTGAGGCCATTCAAACAAATGTTCCCATGGAAAATAATCAAGGAATGATTAAATTTGCTGAAAATTCGAAAGAAATGAGACTTATACAAACGTAATTTCTTTAAAGACAGTCCTGTCAGCTCTACCCTCAGATGTTGAATGTCAGAGCATTTTGGAATACAGAGCAAAGATGCTTTCAAGACATCCCATCTGTGGCCATGCTTTCATCCAAGCATCATTTAGATTCAACAAACATAATGCAATCAAGATTAAGAAAACGTTCAGTATGATGTATACACATGTCAGGCAG
>JAOWBL010003072.1:0-12740 GCA_028564865.1 Zenarchopterus dispar | reverse complement strand
ATATATATATATATATATATATATATATATATATATATATATATATGCATGTATGCGTTTCCAGAAACCCCTTTTCATGATTTATGTGCTCTCCCGAGGCAGCTGATACATGCATGTATGCATGTATAGTCTGTATATCAAGACACTCATATTTTGAGAACATTAACTTTGCCTTATCGGATGCTGTCTGCTTGTAAAAAAGTTTTGTCATTTTTTAAGGCTATTTCCATTTTAAATTACACAGTGGTGGAGAATTTTGCACATCTACAACTACAGCATATGCAGAAGTGGCCAGTAGGGGTAGTGTGTGATATGAAAACTTGGCTTCAATGTTTATACCTTTGCTGCCACAAAAATCAAGAACGGATGGCTATAATGTAATAATGTATATTTTCAGGCATGGACTGCAACCAAGATGTGATCCCCAGCAACATAACAGCACATAAACACATTTAGATGAGAGTGGGGCTGTTGCCTCTGACGACTCCACAGTGGTCTTCGTCAATCACAAGCGGTGAAGGCGCTGTCCTCCGCCGTTGGTGCTGAAAGTTTGCGCTCGGCCTCTGACAAACTTAACCAAACAATTAAAAGATATTTCTGTTTTTATTACAGCCACGAGAAATATCCTTTAATTGTAAGGTTATGTAAATCAAGAAACTCCGTTTCTGCCACCATTTCTTCTTGCTCCTCTTTGCAGATCTGCTCTTGCCGGGTATTGCTCTGGCATTGTCTGGTGTGCAGTTGTCTCCCAGAAACAAATTTAGAGATACATTTTGCACCCTAAATTAGCCACAATATCTGGATTCTATTTAAAAAGACACATGGGAGGACAGTTTTGCTGGGAACACTTGATGAACCGAACACACCAAGCAGAAATGACAAAACAGGTATTTGATTGTCCCTTTTGCAAAATGACACTCTCTGGTAACCCTCATAAGATGTACCCCAATTCAGTCGGGCATAGCTTCTGTCGCATCTGTTCCTCGTCCATTAGCGCTCACCGAGGACCATGGTGTGGAAACCCTCTTTTTTTAATGCCACATAAGCTGCGATCCGTCGCCGCTGGAGTGAGGTGATAGATGACCATCTGCTCCCCGCATCTTCACAGAAACAACTTCTTTTAAAGTAAACTGTCCGGACCGCCGTCGACTTTTAGCATCTTTGATCAAGTATACATGCGGAGTTTTATACGGAGGCGTTTGTTACACTGGTTGTCCTGTCACTGAGACTTCTCGCTTCAAAATAACGAGTCTAATTGTGGTCTCGCTATCCGTCTTTCTGCATCAGGTCCAAATAATTTCTACCCGGCTTGTCGGGACAGCAGTCGACTCGTGAAGTCTCCGCAATCACATGATTGAGACAGGACTGAAGAGCCTTTCTCTCTCGGTCGCTCTCTCTCTTTTTCCGTGCACGTGAGCGTCTCCCTGTGTGTAGTTGGAGGGGTGTCCCACCTCCGCATTTTTTTGCTGCTTGCCATGCTTTAGACGCCGGAGCGCAGGGAGAGAAGCAGGAGTGAGAGAGGTGCACCGGTCTCTCTCACTGGGTTACCTGTGTTTTCAGTCTTACCTCGGGTCCCCGTCGCTGTGCTTTTGAACCCCTCTTCCTGGGTCGGCTTGCCTGTGTTGATTAAAAAGAAAAAAAAAAAAAACTAAACAAAAAAACCCACAAACCTGTTAGGTTTCCCACCGGTCTGGTCTGCCAAGAGGAGGATTGTGTCTCTGCCACGGTTTCACCTTCCCCATTCTTTTTTTTCTTCCTTTCTTTTTTCCTTTTTCCACCCCCCTTTGGGTGCTCCGTTTGGACCGTACAGGACAAACGAGCTGCGCTTGGATGAGCCGTCTCACTGCAATAGCGAGATGGAGTTGCTGCTGATCTGCCTTTCCTTGTGGATATTGCAAAGCAATTCGGCCAAAGCGGACTCAATCATACATATCGGTAAGCGTCCTGTGAAACAACATGCAGTTAGGCAGGTGCAAAGGGCGCGGGAATACTGCTCAGCCAGCTCTTTCTGCCTTGCTCACAGCATTTTGGCGAGAGGGCGGGATAAATAGTCTATTCAGCTTGCATCCTCCGTTTAAAAAAGCAGCACTTTGACTCCGAAAGCAGTGTAAAAGTTGTTGCTTTGTAAATATCCATGACTTTGAGAGGTATTTTCTTATTGTTCTAACTATTATTTGTAGGTTGCAATATATTTTGCAGACATTTCTTGCACTGTTTGCCGATTTATTCATTCATTTTGGCTTCAGATCAAACCTAAGCACTGTAGGCCTGTGAAATTGTAGCGCTGTCTTCAATAATCGGATTATAGTGAATAGATAGGCTTCATTAATACAAGCTTTTAGGAGACCGATGTCAAAAAGCTAAAATTTACCGAGGCTTCTCTCCCCCCCGCAACTACCTCTTGTGTTGCGGACAAGCTTCAACTTTCACCAAAACGTGACTGCAATGCCAATAAGAAGAAAAGGGGGGGATGTCAGTGGAGTTTCGTGTTGGAAATGCAAAAGGCATAGAGCCTCTTTGTAGTCAAACTTCAAACCAGAGCTGCAGAAAAGGGGGCGGCTTTATATTCATGATGTTCAAACGATCTAGTGTTTGTCCTTTAGCATCGCATTATTTGACAGGAAATGGCTGGGATTGCTGATATAGTCCTTCTTTCCATGCTGAATAGTTACCTTGATTCGTAGAATCACAGTGATTGGCCTTGTAATCTCTGATAAAAAATATCAATGACACTGTAAGACAATTTTCGTTTCCAGTGCTACTCCGCTGCTGCTCACAGTTTACTGCAACAGTCTGGCAAGCAGCAGGTGCTCAGTCACTGGCTTAATACAGCGATGGGACTCTGTCCAAATGATAGTGGCTGATGCTTCTCATAATGTTAGGGTTCCTCCCCATTATATTTTTCGTTTCCAGAAACCCCTTTTCATGATTTATGTGCTCTCCCGAGGCAGCTGATGCCATTTTGATAAACACGGGCAGGGGGGGGGGAGGCAGCGAAGCTACAGTATACCTCTTGCAGGAGTCCTATAATGCTGAGTAGATGGTTGCAAGTGATTGAGTAGATGCTTTGGACGTTTAGTTTCTAAATTTAGCTGCATAGACAGTGAATGCAGGCTTTATGTATTGAGACCCGGTCGCTCTCCATGGTGCTGAAATCCCACTAATGCACTATAGATTCACGTTACACAGATGACTCATATTTTGTATCATTTGTACAATCTTTGAGGAGTAATATTAAAAGTTTCTGTTTTGTTAGGTGACTATTCACCAGTTCATGTAAAATTCAATCAGTTTATTAACTAATGCTATTTCTTATACACAGATCTCTAGCCTACAAACACATCTCACTCCCTTTATCTTTTTTCCTGCTCTACAGATAACTTATTGTTTTGCTCAACAGGTGCCATATTTGAGGAAAATGCTGTAAGAGATGATGAAATATTCCAACTTGCAATCTCAGACCTCAGTCTGAACGACGACATTCTGCAGAGCGAGAAAATCACACATTCTGTGAAACTTATCGAGCCTAATAACCCCTTCCAGGCTGTGCAGGAAGGTAGGAGACCCCACCTCCTGGTGTCTTTTTTTGAATGCCCCCTGGTAAAGTTTTTTATTTGATTGCTCATCAGGAAGACAGTCTTCTTTGCCCAGTTTGACACAGTCAAGCTTGTGTTTTTATATGTATTTGTTGATGTCTTGACTGTACCAATCTATTCTGGTTTGAGAAAACATGTTGATGCGAGGACTGGTGGACAAACCAAAGATGATGATTCATGTGTGTGTGTATATGTGTGTGTGTGCATGTGTACGTGAACATTGGTGTGTTACCACCTGCAAAGAGCTGTAGCAACACCAAGGTGTCTTCTGAAGTTGAAAAGCTAGGTGGAGGCACTGAGTTAGAACACAGACTTAAGAGCTCATGTGAGGAACAAAAATCATTTGAAGATGATCAAATGTCTTTTCAGCCATCATGGAAAGCAAGAGAAAGGAATGCTTTTTATGCCTCTTTGAATGATGAGCACCACAGTCTTGTCGTTGCACTTCTACCATCATTCAGCTCTACTCTTGAGATATTTGTGGTCTCATTTGGATTCCACATACTGTAAGGATGTGCATGCAGACATATATCAGAAAGGAAATCACCTTTGAAATTGTTTTAGCCAAGGTTATCTCTGTCAGACTTTCAAAGGTGATTCTATACACTGTTGACTGCAAAAAAGTGATTAAACATTCTCCTGCTAAAATGAATCATTAAGACTTTAATTGGTTGCCGAGGACCTTCAAAAGCTGTTTATGTTCCCCATACTTACTTACAAAGTCTGTTCTTTTGTCCCCAGTTGCATAAAGGCCTTGATGACTCATTGTTATTCATAGTACCCCTGACAGGCACAGAAAGATAATATATCTTCCCTTTTGTGATTATCCTGTGTCATTTAGCTGTAGTCCTTAATAATGTCATAGATATGTAGTATTCTAATTCATATCACTTTTGTGAACTTAACCCTCACTTGAAGCAGGCTGTCACTTGGGTTCTTTAAATGAAGCTGAAGGATTCAGAGATATTCCAGCCATTTTCTGCAGATGGAACATGAAAGATGTGTGGCAGACATGTGTGAAATGACTTGTTTATCAGTCGCTGTTGCTTGAGATGCAAAAGTTTAGTAATTAAACTGGCCAGCTAGCAAATCATTTGCCAGTTGTACTTTACGCTAATTAAATCAACAGTTCAGTGAACGATAGTTTTACACTTGCTGGAGAATATACAGACTTAGTTTTCTCTTGACAATCCAAAGACAGACTTTTCAACACAAAACCACTTCTGTATGAAATGTTTGTGGATTTGAGTCATGCCTGTGTAAAAAGTTCTCAATGATGCTTCTTTTTATCTGTGCAGAGCTTATTTCAGCGTTAGTTTGTCAGTGCAGAGCTTTGTTTTTTTTTCTCCTTGAAAACAGTTTTACATCCTCTGATTGAACTTCCTGTCATTTGCCTTGATTGGATATCATTTAACAGGCTTAATTAATGTTTACAACCAGGCTGCTGATAATCAAATATTTTAGATGTGAGTGATTAGGAAGTGTTCTGCCTCTGGAACGAATGAGGAGTAAATGTGCAGCCGATGATGTGAGGATCGATGGGTGGTGGCTTATTCTTGCACTAGACACAAGGCAGGGTGTGTTGAGCGACAACCAGAATAAGTTAACCTTTTGTTACACTCTTTTGTTTACTGCCATCCCACTGTGAGGGGCAGTCAGCATGGTGAAGAGGATGGGGTGAAGAGGATGGGAGGTATAGCAAGGAAAATGTGATGAGAAAAGTGGAGGATGCAGAAGTAGTGGTTAAAAGTGGGGGAATAAAAGTGAGGCTAAAAATAGCAATGGGAAAAAATACATACTAGCAATGATGATATAAAAAGAAAAAAAGAGACTATTTTATCTATAAAGATGAGTGGGCTAAAAAAAAGAGCAGGATGAGTGTAAAGATAGAAGTGAGGTGATGAAGAATACCTGCCAGTCCACAGGAGGGAATAGTTGCAGTGTCATCCTCGTCCTTATTTAGTTCACTTTGTCCTTGTGCGGGTGGAACATATATTAATGAGCATGTCACATAGACACCCTCCACACAGAAACACTCCACTATTCAGTTCGCCCACGCTCTTATCGCTTTAAAATGACAGCTCAAGGCTGCCTGTCTATACCGCCAAACCACACAGCCAGCAGATGTAGTCCTATTTATAGGCCAAAGCAACTGGAGAGAACGAAGAAGGTGATTTCAACACCTGGAGCAAAAACTCAGAAGAATCTGCATCTTAAGTATTGATGCTGGTTTTCACATGCCATCAACTCTCAGTATTTTTGCCGAACGGGGGTGGCGGTGTTAAATGGTTATATAGAGTGGATGATACAAATGCATCACATTAAGACATCTGGTAAAAGAGAAGGGATGGACATTTTAGACATTTATCTCAGATTTTTCATGCTAATTTAAAAGTTTGTCTTCCTGGAGACACAAGAACAAAAGTTCATAGAACTTTTTCTGTTTTGCATTTGATTCAGAAGAAAGCGGAAAGGACAAAGCATAGTTATATAAAATGATTACTGATTATTTCAAGAAAATTTATGCCTCTTAAGTTATTTTCTTCCCATTAGTAGTCATAGGAGAGCTTGAGGAATGAACAAAATAATGTAAGCATCTAGAACAAGCAAGTATAACATGAGAATGTTAATGGTGACAATCATGGTGCCCATATATTTAGTGCATGGAGTAGTCTCAGTGTAAACTTAATAAAATTGGTAGAGACAAAAAAAGAGTTCTACTCAATGTTAGGAAAAGTGAGGACGCCATCAAAGTCTATTAAGCGTTATCTTCTCCAGACAGCTTGTTAAAATTCTCTGTAAAATCTTTATGCCAGTCAGAGCAGCAGTGCTGCAGTTATATGTTGTAATAGCTGATACAGTTGGGCTAAAAATAGGCAACAGTCTCTGATCTTACTGTAATAATGGACAAATGTAATGGAGGTGTTTCTAATCCCTGCAAAATCAGCCTTTAACACTCGTGAAACACTTTTGAAGCATTGATTTTTAAAATCTTGCTTTCATTGCATTTTTAGTAATAGGTGCAGTTAGAGCAAAGCAGGTAGAAGGCATAACCATATGGCTGCAGTTACGACCTTCATGCTCCTCCAGCATGCAGTAACTTCTTGATTGTTCTGTCTTACCGAGTTCTCTTCGCACACCGCATCACTATTTACGGACCATTTTGTTCTGCCAGTGCCAGGTAATGTCAAGGCAAATGTAATTCTTTTTTCCTTTCCAAAAAGCACAAGTAGGCAGAACTGGACTTTTTTTCTTGATTTGTTTAAAACATCTCACCCCTCATTTGAAGGTCTTGATTCATGGTTCAACTTTAAAGGAAGCGCCATTTGGCCTTTGTACCTATGGAAGTCTGGAGCTTCCCACCCCACCCCCTCACATCCCCCCACTAACAGACACACAAACACATACACACAAACACATACACACATACTCGCCCCCAACCCCATTGGACCCCTTATCTTATTTTCTTCAATTTTAAAATGGAGAGAAATAAAAGTTGAAATGAGGGTGCCTTTAAAAGTGTTGGCATGAGTAATATTATATCTTCTATTTATGACAAATCATTACTGCCTGTGCTCTGCCTGTGATGTAATGCTGCCCTTTCACTATTATTGTACCGGTGAACATAATGCTGCACAAATCTTGGTAATGCATTTGTTTGTGTTTTTATGTCTTTAAACCAGCCCTACACACAGGGAGGATGATCGGGCCATTTTACCAGCCCCTGTTAATTATCCAGTCATATTTTTAACCTGTCATGAGCTCTTCATTGGGGGTCTATAAATGCTGTTGGTGTCTTAATCAGCTAAGTGATGCTGCTGCAGAAATACTCCTTTCATCTAATCCCTTTACAATGTGAGACCCAGTCCTCAGAATCATGTCAGGTTAAGCATGGGGGGATGATTGTGTTTGTATAAAATTCACGCTTCAAGGCATAGAAGATAATTACAAGGGCACTTTTACCTTATAAGTTTTTAATTGTTTCAGCTATTTAAAAAGAATAACAGTGACTTCCAACTGGCTGAGTTGCTTCTTCGGATATTGCATGCATAGAGCCTGGTGGTTCAAGCAGAGCATGAAGCAGAAAATTGTAAATTCAAATAAGTTGTCATTCTTTCCTAGAATAATAATAATTAAAAAAAAATCCAAAATAAGACATACACAGAGTTTTTAGAGGAATTTAAATAAGACAAGTTGACAGACTACAATAAAAGTACGTGACAACGGAAAATACTCTTAATTACATATCTGTACATTTCTAGGCCCGTCCCTCCTGTATTATGTATATATCTTGATGAAAATGTACTCTTTAGCTTTTTTCTTCACCTGACAGCTTTAGATTTCAAAATAATATTCAATGTTCAAGTTGACTTTAAATATAATTGCATAATGCTTTGTATTCCAATTCAGTTGTATAAAAAACTGATCTGGAAAACTTGGGTATATGTCACCTAAAGTTAAACATTTAAACATTTTTATCCATGTAAATGTATCCAAGTTCCACAGTTCCACAAATGAGTGGATCTGCTGCCATTTATTTCCATCACTTTTGTTTAATAACTTCTGACTTGGGTAAACAATTTCATAGAGGTCTCTCTGGACTCTGGAGATTATTTCCCGAGGCTCTGAATCAATCAACTAAAGAAATAATTTGCAAATTAAAAAAGCATAAAAAGCAGTGTGACGTTTAATAGTTGACTTTCACCTCCATCAGTTATAACGTAAAATCATTTATCATTACATTGAATCATTGCCTGCACGAGGCCCACACCGTGTCTGCATAGGTTTTCTCTAGGTATGACTTCCTCCTGCAGTCCAAAAGCTTGCATGTTGGGTTAGCTGGTGCTTTTAAATTGGCTATAAGAGTTAACATGAGTGTGCACGGTTGTTTGTCTTGTTTGTCTCTGTGTTGCTCTGTCATGGACTCGCTACCTGTCCAGGATTCACCATGGATGGATAGATAGATAGATAGATAATAAAATGATGTAACCTTAATGTAGTGTAAGACTCAAAGTAGGAAGAAGATATAAAGCAGAGCTTTTCTAGTGTTGTTTGAGTACTTTTGCTTTTTTTAAGCCTCTGAAAACATCTTCCACCACTTACAAATGAAAGTGCAGCAGATAATGTTCGCTGACTGATGATACTACAGAATCTTTCTATAGTCTCTGAAATGTGCCCCCGAATACAAAATAACATGTTCCTTGTAGCTGAGAGAATGTGTTGATGCAATGATCCAGTCAATCATATTTAGACTTGAGAGAACGAGGACATCTTTACTGAAATCAGGTGTCGCTGTAATCTCTTGTTTGAATGTGTGGAATCATTCAACGCTTTGAGCAACAAGATCTGTAATCTTATCAGTCAGCATAAATGTGTAAGGAGGAGCTTTGCTGAGTCCTCATGACTTTGAACAAATTATCAGATGACAGATCATGAACACACAAGTTTAGTGAAATATATTGAGCCACAAAGCAGAAAAACATCATGCTTCAAATAAATTTACTTTTCGCCAGTAGACACCCCTGTCCGTAAAACTTACTGTCACTTCATCTGATCAACAGGCAGTAGCCTTCAATGCAGAAGACATATGCAGTTTTAATCCACATGCTGTTTTTCACTCTTGGGAATTCTTTACTGGTCACTGCTTCAACTACCTAAACGAACAAGCTGTCACTGCTGGAAAGGTTGTAAAGTATGAAATGTTTGCGACATCTCTTGGTCAAAACACCACTTGTAAGGGCACAGTTTGTTTTCTCAAACCAGGACAGGGTCTTTACAGAGTCTCTGATTTATTGCAGCTGGTTTTATGGGGAAGATTGAGCCACTTGAATTCACTACACCAACCTCTTCAATGGACTGCGAGTCCTTTGATTTTACCTGGTTGCACAAAAGTGTCTTGACTCAAAATTTTCTTATGAGAAAGCCTGCAGTACCAAACCTGAGAGCTCACGCTAATACACTAAATGCATTCAGAAAGAATGCCATTTCATTATTCCTATTATAGGGCAGCATTTTTATTTTCTGAAATTTGGTGTCAGATAGCTGGTGTTTATCCCTCATTAAACCTCTGTTATACTGACCCAGGTTGGGAAAATGCCACATAGATGATAGGAATGCTGCTGAAATGCATGATGGAACTGTCATCTCTTGGTTCGGTGCCAAATTGTCAAAATTTAACTTTCAATTTGCTCTTCTGTGTTTCTCCAAAAGTTTTGAGAGGATAACCTTAAAAACGGTGGCTTATATGATCAATGTGTCACTGATAATTGTTTTTGTAGAGGTGGCAAAGGGGATGTTTGCTTCCCATATTTAATTGACTCCTGCGCTGAAACACAAGTAAAGCAGCAGCAGTCCACCCCCATTCAGAGCAAGGTGCTGTTTTTATGAAGTGAAATTCTTGCTTCCTCCAGATATATCTTTATTTGTCACAGCCAAGCAGTGCAGCTCCTTTTCAGGCCCACCAATGAATCTTGATTCTAAATTTGGTGGTGGGGAGCCAGAGAATGGTTTTTCTTCTGGTTGGTAATTTTTGCACAATTGTTGCTTTTCAGTTAAACAACGAATCAACACTCCGGTATTCATTAAACCTCTCCCTGATCTTTTGATGCTGCTCCCATTTGCTTATTTCCAATGATCACTTCTCTTAAAAAGGTTGCTACTAGACATGAAAATGAGCTCCATATTTTCTCTTATCTTAGCTGCCATTTCTGAATCACATTAACTACTTAGGAAATGGAGATCTGAAAACAGTTTTCTCTTGGTTTGTGGGCAATAGCTATTTTTATTGTCAGAGATCTGGGCAGCTGTTTAGCAGTGCCCATGGCTGCTGATTGAAGACAGAATTTAAGAAGTATTCATAAAACTTTGAAATTTACATCTCTTGACCTCCGCTTATGACCATAAAAGTCCCCTTGCATTGGGTAAATAAACAATTGCGAACACACACAGTGTTTGTCCTCCTTCCTGAAAGTGATGACTTTCAGCTTGATATCGAGCCATCCTGGTGGGTCTGAGGTTTTGATTACACAGTCAGATATGTTCTCTCTGGGTTTGTGTGGCTGTTCGTGTTTATGCATTTATTGCACTACAGAGCAATAAAGAATGTGTGATTTAACTGTACAACAAAGGGTTTGGACTTCCTAATGTTTTATTGGATGTCTCGGTGCAAGAGCGGTGCTTAGTGTATTATAGAGGAGTTTGTTTATTGCTCTGATAGTTTGGCTTGCTCATTTTTTATTGAACACAACTGATACTGCCATTCTTTTTACTGGTTGCATCCTTATAACTCATTTTACCTACTACTTTTTTTTTCAAAGGCAAAATCTTTTTTTTTTTATTGGCAGTGTCTTTTTTTAGAATCCAATTTAAGTGGTCAGCCCACTGCAATTGATATTGCACAACTGTACCTGAAGTCATTCACACTATAAATTATAGATGGCATAGTGGTGGACTCGTGTTGTGGAATGATAGTGCTCCAAAAAGAAAATTTGTAAAGAACAAAAAACAAAGCTGCACGGAGAGACAAAACAGAATAAATATATGCACATATAATTTATGTACATATGATTATGGATAATTTTAATATCTTTATTTTATTTACTCTTTACCCTCTTTGCTGGGTGATTTTTAAAATCCATTTTATTTATTTACTTTTTCCTTGTAATTTTTTACTCGAAGGGTCCATGTGGAGGTTAAGTCACTTTTACAATATCGTCTGACATTGGCTGACTCTTGTTCAGTCTCGCTCTCATTTTTCCTTCCGCCATTATGACCATGAATTCACATCACCGCTTGTGGGTTGGTATTTTTGTTGCACCGTCATCAAACTAATAAACAACCAATCAATGAGAGACTGCAGGAACTTGACATTTCTTAAAATTATTCCAATACTCCTTCAAATGAAATTAAAACTGATATTTTACCATGAAAAAGTAATTTGTGCTGCCTCAACAAGACATTTTTTTTCAGAAGATATTTTAGATAATAATTACAAACTATGCCTGGTGAATCTTTATGCATGTGCAATGATTTGTTCAGACAAGCCTAATTAAATAGAAAAAAAAAATCATTCTTAGCATAGCATATTTCTGAAACACATGAACAAGCTTTTAATTTTGGCCTTTTCCATGACATAAGAGCTGAGACTACAGGAGACCATGAATGCTAAAGTAAGAATAATAAACTACTTTACTTTCAGCTAAAAGCACTGCTATGGAAGGATGCAACAAGCAACATGAGGAAGAACAGAACCAGAGATGACAGACAAGCAGGGAGGGAAGGAAAGGAAGGACAAGCTGAAGTCACATGGGGTGATGAAACACAGGCGTTACAAGTCAGAAAAGAGAGCAGAAATGAAAGACAAACCGGCAATCCAGTCTGAAATTAAAACAAGAAGTAAACTAAACATTAAACTAAATGATACAAAGAGTGTAGGCTTGGCCAGAAAATCAACTTTAAACAAGGAAAAAGCAGAAGTAAAATAATAAATGTATACACTGTGAAAGAACTAACAATAAGTGATGAATTGTCAACTTTAAACTCATTTGTAACCTCTAGATTGTTAAAAAATTGAACTCGGTGGATGGTTAAAAGAGTAATATGAAAGAAAGAACATTTTTCTGTGCTCAAGACCATTTATTTTGGTGGTTGAAGCCACTTCCACTCCAAATACTTTGCGATAACACAACCCTAGCAGTTTGGTCAGGGCTGCCTAGGCCTGAGAACATCTCATTCAGTGAGCCATTTAAATTTGCAGGATTCTTTGACTTCACTGACAGAGTGGGTCAGAGCAGATTTGCCCAGTGGCCCCGTCTTTATCTCCACCCATATTCACATCTGCATTTATCGTACCTCTGTAGCCAATCCCACAAAGCTGTAACACTGATCTCAAAAGAGCAGCTCTCCATGAAGGAGGTGGTGGAGAGGTGTTGAGAGGTTGATTGCACCTCCTGAAAACCCAAGTGAAGACTTGTCAACAATGACATTTTATGTCTGTGACATATGTTATGACAGGTTTATTATATTTATGTAAGAAACCTAAGTACAAATATGTATTTTAAAACAGTTCCATGGATATATATATATATATATATATATATATATATATATATATATATATATATATATATATATATATATATATAT
>JAOWBL010003071.1:0-12741 GCA_028564865.1 Zenarchopterus dispar | reverse complement strand
TAAGTCTATTTATAAGGATTAGGTGGTCTACAGTATCAAAGACTGCACTTAGATCCAGTAGTACCAGGACTAAAATCTTGTGTGAGTCCAAGCTGTACCTAAATCATTAATGATTTTTAATAAGGCTGTCTCTGTACTGTGGTTCATCCTAAAGTCAGATTGAAATCCCTCACAAACACAATTTTTGATTAAAAAATCATTCTGATGAATAAAACAACTTCCTCTAAGATTTTGCTAAAAATGGTCAATTGCATACTGGTCTATACTTATTAAAAACATCAGCAATTCTCAAGAGCTCTCACCACGGCTGTTTTAAAGGGAGAAGGAAAGACACCTGTCTGAAGAGAGCAATTCACAACATTTAAAAGCCCTCAAAGAATTAATAAAAAAATTTTAAAAGCGGAATGGGAATTGGATCTAAAAGGCAGGTAGTGGGATTGACTTGACTCCAGAAGTAGTCTGCAAATTCTTTGCAGACTACGTAAAAAGTTTGTGTTTCTTAAAATCAGAGTTAATTAGACCGTCAACAATAGAAAACAGAACTCTGGCGTTGTTTTTATTTTTAGTAATTAGTTTAGCAAAGTAATTGTTTCTTGGCTGTTTAACCTTGGTGATATATATTTTGAGTTATCCTTGCAGAATTCGATAATGTATTGACAGTTTGTTTCTCCTCCATTTTCTTTCAGCTTTCTGGCAATTTCATCTGAGTTGTCTAATTTCCTCGTTTCTCCACAGGATGGTGGGCTTAGTTTTTACCTTTTCTGTCTTTAGTGGAGCTACTGAGTCCAGGCTTTAAGTTTTCTGGTAAAACTGTCAAGAATAAAATCACAGGAAGCAGGTAAAATAATTAGAGAAGTCTTGTAACAGACTTCAATAAAATTTGCAGCCACTTCTGGGATTAGGTAATGTTTCCTCACAGTTTGCACTGAGGTCTCCTTTTGCATAAAACCATCCATCCATCCATCCATCTTCTTCCAATTATCCATCATCGGGTCGTGGGGGCAGTAGCTTAAGCAGGGAGGCCCAGACTTACCTCTCCCCAGCCACTTCATCCAGCTCATCTGGGGGGTTCCCAAGGCGTTCCCAGGCCAACCGAGAGACATAGGCTCTCTAACATGTCCTGGGTCTTCCCCGGGGTCTCCTCCCAGTGGGACATGCCCAGAAAACCTCCCCAGAAGGCGTCCAGGAGGCATCCTCACTAGATGCCCAAACCACCTCATCTGGCTCCTCTCAATGCGGAGGAGCAGCCGCTCTAGTCGGACCCCCCCCCACCCCAGATGACCGAGTGTCTCACCCTATTGCTAAGGGAGAGCCCAGACACCCTTCAGAGGAAACTCATTTGCACCGCTTGTATCTGCGATTTTGTTCTTTTGGTCACGACCCACAGCTCGTGACCATAGGTGAGTGCAGGAACGTAGACTCACTGGTAAATCGAAAGCTTCGCCTTTCGGCTCAGCTCCTTTTTCACTAGGACGGACCGATACAGAGTCTACATCACTGCGGATGCTGCACCGATCCGCCTATCAATCTCCCACTCCATTCTTCCCTCACTTGTGAACAAGACCCCGAGATACTTGAACTCCTCCACTTGGGGCAGTACCTGATCCCTTACCAGAAGAGGGCACTCCACCCTTTTCCGACTGAGGACCATGGTCTCGGTGCTGATTCTCATCCGAACCCCTTCACATTCGGCTGCGAACCGCTCCAGCAAGTGCTGAAGGTCCTGGCCTGATGAAGCCAACAGAACCACATCATCTGAAAAAAGCAGAGACCCGATTCTGAGGTCACCAAACCGGACACTCTCTGCCTCTAGGCTGTGCCAAGAAATTCTGTCCATAAAAGTAATGAACAGAATCAGTGACAAAGGGCAGCACTGGCGGAGTTCAACCCCCACTGGAAACAAATACAACTTACTAAATACGATAATGCGGACCAAACTCTGACACCAGGCGTACAAGGACCGTACAGCCCTTATAAGGGCCTCCGGCACCCTATACTCCCGGAGGACCACCCACAGGAGTCCCCGGGGGACACAGTTGAAAGCCCTCTCCAAGCCCACAAAACATATGTAGACTGGTTGGGCAAACTCCCATTCCACCTCCAGGACCCTACTGAGGGTGTAGAGCTGGTCCGCCGTTCCACGGCCAGGACAAAAACCACCCTGCTCCTCTTGAATCTGAGATTCGACAATCTGGTGGACCCTCCTCTCCACTACCCCTGAATAGATCTTCCCAGGGAGGCTAAGGAGTGTGATCCCTCTATAATTGGAACACATGCTTCTGTCCCCCTTTTTAAAGAGGGGGACCACCACCCCAGTCTGCCAATCCTGGAGCACTGTCCCCAAGGGCCACACGAGGTTGCACAACCGTGTCAGCCAAGACAGCCCCACTCAAAGTATTCCCTCCACAGACTCACAATGTCCTGAGTTGAGGTCAACAGAGCACCGTCCACACCATACAGTGTTGGCGATGCACCACTTCCCTCTCCTGAGCCGCCGGATGGTTGACCAGAACCTTTTTGAAGCCGTCCAAAGTCATTCTTCATGGCCTCTCCGAAATCCTCCCATGCCTGGGTTTTTGCCTCGGCCACCACCAAAGTCACGTGCCGCTTGGCCTGCCAGTACCTATCTGCTGCCTTTGGAGTCCCACAGGCCAAGAATGTCCTATAGGACCTTCTTCAGCTTGACGGCATCCCAAACGGCTGGTGTCCACCAGCGTGTTCATGGATTACTGCTGCGACAGGAACTGCCACCTCTGCCACATCTCCAGTCAGCTGCCTCGACAATGGAGGCATGGAACATGGTCCATTCAGACACAATGTCCCCCACCTTCCCCGGGACATGACTGAAGTTCTGTCAGGGATGGGAATTGAAGCCGTCTCTGACAGGGGGCTCCATCAGTTGTTCCCAGCAGACCCTCACTATGCGTTTGGGTCTGCCAGGTCTGACTGGGATCCTCCCCCACCACCAGAGCAAACTCACCACTAGGTGGTGATCGGTTGACAGCTCTGCTCCTCTCTTCACCCGAGTGTCCAAAACATGTGGCCACAAGTCAGATGATGCAACAATAAAGTCGATCATCAACCTGCAACCTAGGGTGTCCTGGTGCCAAGTGTACATGTGGACAGCCTTATGCTTGAACATGGTGTTCGTCACGGACAATCCATGACGAACACAGAGGTCCAAAAACAAAAACAAAAAAACACTCGGGTTCAGATAAGAGGGGCCATTCCTACCAGTCACACCACTCTAGGTCTCGCTGTCTTTGCCCACGTGAGCATTGAAGTCCCCCAGGAGAACAAGGGAGTCCCCTGCAGGAGCACTTTCCAGTACCCAAAAACTTTCCAGGACTCCAAAAAGGGTGGGTATTCTGAACTGCTTTTTGGTGCATAAGCACAAACAGCAGTCAGGCCCCTCCCACAGGTGGTGAGCCCATGTTTCCTCTTCAGGCTTTGCCCAGCTGGGCCCCATGAGTGCAGGCCCAGCCACCAGGCACTCGCCATCGAGCCCTACCCCCTAGGCCTGGCTCCAGGGGAGGGCCCTGGTGACCCATTTTACTAGCCTGTTCGTCTTGGGGACAACTGAGCTCCTAGGATCACTGGAACACTCAAACCCCTCCACCACAATAAGGTTGCAGCTCAGGGAGGAGTGCATAAAACCAGTGATGTTAAAAAACACACAAAAATGGTCAGATAAAGCCAAGTCAACAACAGAGGACACACTAGTGGATATACCTTGGCTTATGACAAGATCATGAATGTGTCTATGTTTGTGAATCAGCTGCATAACATGCTGGTTAAAATCCATGTAGTTCAGCAAGTCAATAGACTCTCCAACTATGGAGAGTTCAACTGCACATCTACGTGTGAGTTAAAATCCCCATGTCTGATAATCATATTATAGTATGTGTATATTGATAAAAATTCAGAAAATTTCTTAATTAAAGCTGGATACATTTTAGGTTGTCTATAAATTGTAATACATAACATTGGAGGGCAGCTAGAAACAAAGGCATGATATTCAAATGTGGTAAACTGAACAAATGATATTTGCTTATCGGCAAGTGTTGTAGAAGAAATTAGTACCTCTACCTTTCTTGCTCTTCCTAACAGAAAATATAGAGCCAAAATTTGGGGGAAGAAGCCTCAATGAGAACTGCTGGTGCATCTGTGCCCAGCCATGTTTCTGTTAGAAATAAACAGTCAACATTTTTATCTAAAATGAAGTCAATCTTTTTCTCTAAAACAAGGAACATCGCTGGGGCACCCATCTACCAGAGAAATGGTGTAAGGATAAACATGTTCTCTTAGAATCAAACATCCTTGAGATGAATCCATGAATTTAAACATACTAGTGTATCTGACAACAGAGATCTTCATAAACAAGTCATTTCTCTATTAGTTAGGGTTAGGGTTAGGGTTAGGGTTATTGTGACTTATTTTGACTGATAAAGAGACAAGAGTGTGACTCTTCACCTCCAAATACTTTCATTGGAAGTGAAGATACATTCTAGTTATCAAAGTAATAAGTGTTAATGTGTTGATTTGGTTGACAAACTCAGACCCTAATTACATGAGTTCAGATATACATTAGACCACAGGAAATTTATTTGACCGGTTTTCCCAAAGTCAGAAAATAATAACTAGTAGTGTCATGTTTTTATGATGTCTTTGTTTACCCTGTCTTGCAGTCTAATTGTTTTGTAAAGGTTATCATGGCCTTCATCACCCTGCATTGTCACCATAAGTAATTTCTGCACCATGGGATCTCTGGTTTCAGTTTACTTAAATTAAATATATTTATGTTTCACCTGGCTCTTTCCCCCTGTCTGTAAACCTGCACTGAAGTCATCACCTCTACTACCTATCAAACCATGACATTTAGGATAGACATATCACAGTGTTTAGTGTGATCTGGACATGTCAAACAGCTGTAAGCGGTTATCTGCATTAATAAGAGTGTAAATGATTAAACAAAATGATCATAATAGGCATCCAGGAATCTGGAAGCCTATTACAAAAAAAGAAGAAGAAAGAAAAAAACTGATACCTATCATTTTAGCTATAGTTTTTAAAACCTCAGGCTACACACTACATTATTACATAAACACAGTTTATTTGAAAATTATTACATTCAATTAGCAACAGTTTTCATGAGTTAGAAAATGTGCACAAAAATAATAAGGTCAGAGTTTATTGTTCATTCTGTATACAGACAATATATACAGGTTTAAAAATTAATTGCACAGCAACTAAATGAACCTTGTTAGTGGAGCTCATTAATGATCCAGCATTGACTGTCTTGTCTGGGGTTTGAGAATGCTCTAATTGGCTGCTTTGTGCTCATTGTCACATCTGTTTCCATCTTTACATCACTTCAGTGGTGTCTGGGAAAATCTCCCCATCAACACTCCCACCCCACCGCTTTTTACCACTTATCTCCATTTCACTGCCTATGGCTGCCCCTTCGTCCCCCCACCCTGCTCCACTGCTGTCAGGACAGTGTGTACCAGCTGAACATGAAGAAAACTCAACACTGTGACATCTTGTAATCAGCCGTGTCTGTTTGCTTGTCTTTGCTATGAGGTTGTACAATGGGGGATACCCAGACCCCCCACTCACCCCATTAATCTACACATTCAGGTTAATCCAGCAGGCTAATCAGACGCCACTGGGCTCCGTGGTGTGGGTCTTTATGTCTGAGAGGAGCTGTGATGTTCTTGACCTTCTGGGGAGTTCTTTACACTAACACACTCTCTTGCTTCTGTACAATGTATTTTCTCTCACATTCTCTCAGTCAACAGAGTCAACAGACTTTAAACTGCCAAAGCTCTTCCTGAAATCTGAAAAAAAGACTATCCAGACAGAGATCATGAACACATGCACTAAGACTTTGCTGAGATTTATTTAAAGTTAGTGAGTTTAGAAAGAGGCATGTTTAAAAAAAAATTTTAAAAAACAATATTGACCTTCAGCTGCTGGAGGGTGAACTCCAAATATATGCGACTCCATAACTTATTCTTCTTGTTCAGCAAAGTGACTTCAGGTTTGATTTTTTTTCTTATCTTACTACAATACATCCCCATGGCAACCTGAGCTGGAAAGCTAAGGAGCAGGTTATGTTCAGAAGCAGCTCCTGTTGACCAGTCAAAAGTTTGAGGATCTCAGCAGAGAGGTGGTGAACACCACAATCTCACTTCTGGGGGTTTCCTGTTTAAAATCCCAGATAAGTTCTTTTTGTGTGGACCTTTTCTCCAGGTCTGTGTGGGCTTCCTCTGTTTTCCTCCAACTGTCTCAAATCATGCATGTTAGGTTGAGCTGTGCTGCAGGAGTGATTGTGAGCATGAATGGTGTGGGATGGCCTGGACGCATGTCCAGAGTACTCTGACCCAGTGACAGTTGCAATAGACTCCACCTGCCATTAAAATCACCACCAGTGATCCTGAGACTGCCTTTTTTTCTGCATTTAAAAATAACTGTCATGTATATGAAAATGCACAAATGTTTGCTGTGAAACCTGTTTATGAGGTCCAGATAGCTAAACTGAAGATGTTTGATGATAAAGATACACACAAATGTCAGCTAGGAGACTTATATC
Source organism: Zenarchopterus dispar (assembly GCA_028564865.1). NCBI lineage: Eukaryota > Metazoa > Chordata > Actinopteri > Beloniformes > Zenarchopteridae > Zenarchopterus > Zenarchopterus dispar. Next base: position 6,146 of record JAOWBL010003071.1, on the reverse strand, counting down.
CATCCCTTGTCTGACTGGGACTTTTTATTACTTTATCCTAAAATCAGCTTTGTTCTAATTTGGTTTAGTTTAAGAACCAAACTACCTAGTTTATTTTTTTAACATCTAATAAATAGAAGGAATCCTTAATTTTGTTTTTTTGACAGCTCTTCAAGTGTGCTTGTGAAAAACTTCTCCAACCTAAAGACAAAAGAGGTGGGTGTCAGCTCAGCAGTGTGAGTACAGTGAAATGAAAGATGTAGTGAGATGAACACTGGGGTAAACAATAGATGAACTTTCCAGAAATGTCACTCACAGCATTAAAACCACCTGCTCTGTAGATTTCTGACCAGGTTACACCTGTGCATCATAGACCACGCAGCCATGGTTTACTCCCAAAACACCCAAGACTGTCTCATCAGTTGATCTTCAGATGGTTTTCAGTGGGGCACCTTTAGTAACCCCTAAACCACTAACAACCACTAGTAAACCACTACCAGTAGGAGCATGGGAGTGTGCATGGAGCATTTCCCTGTTATCTTTAAATGCATCACAGATATTCAACAAAATCCTGAAAATTTAGAATACGCACCACAGATAACTGAACGAGTTCTTGTGTACAATGAGCTCAAACAATAAACCTGTCTGCTGTTTGCAGACAAAGAAAACAGACTGAATTAATCCAGCAAAGATTCAATTTGATCCATATGAAACAACTTGGGCAGCACAGTGGCTAAGTGGTTAGCACTGTTGCCTCACAGCAAGACGGTTCCTGGTTCAACTCCCAGCAGGAGTTGCATGTTCTCCCTGTGCTTGTGTGGGTTTTCTCCAGGTACTCTGATTTCCTCCCATAGTCCAAAAACATGTATGTTAGGTTGATTGGCAACTCTAAATTGCCTGTAGGTGAGAGTGTGTGGTTGTTGGTTGTATATGTGGCAGTGCCACAGCAGATGGAGGAATGAATTAAACAACTTCTCCCATTTGCCACCTGAATAAGCAGTGACAAGACACTGGCACTCAAAACCAAACTAATACTCTTTTTGCTCATCTCCATCTATCAGTACTTCTGAAAATGGTCTATTAGTTCTCATGTCACTCAAACATTGAGCAGTTATATGTACAACAACTGATCCAAGTAGCATGTCAATAAATATAGAAAAATGCTAGGTTATTTAACCAAACAACCCTGATTAGTCATAATTCGTGGTTATTTCTTAAGAACTAGACTGCTTCTGTCAATTTGTGTATCTGCCACAATGCTATTTTATGGTTTTTGTCTTTTATACCAAATCTGTTAGAGTGGCTGCTTTCCATCAAGAAGGTCAGTGGTTAGATACAAAGCTCCTTCAAATATCTAAGTGTTCCCATGTAAAGTATTTACATACATAGCGTGTTTGTGACTTTCCATGTATGCCCTGCTGGTATGTGATGGTTTTCTTGGATGCATCTTCACACAGCTTGCAGCTTGTCCGGTATGGTGGACCCTGGCTTCCATTGCTCTTGTGCTGTTAATAGTAACCAACTCCATCTCTCAGGCCATCCTTTTCTTAGCCCATTTATTTTACAAGAACTCTCTCCCATGAAATGGGTCTGGTACTCCTCCCCTTCACACCCATTTCCACTGGTACAAAATGTTCTACACCAGTTGTAACTGGGCGGAGGTGGACTTTATGAGCTGACTCATCCAGTGCCTAAAGGCATCTATACACTACACAATGTTAGCAGTTGTATAAGCTCATCACATATCTCACAGTACCACCTGAATCTGCTTCATTTGGGTAAAGACATCAACAACGGTTTATGCAGACAGTATGATGATGCCCTCTTGAGTCATAAACTAGAACCGGATGCAAACAGACATAATATTGCATAATTGGCATTCAGTGACAGTAAGAATATGTAAATGATACACTCTGTAGTAGCTTTAAAAAAAAAAAAAAAGTGGTGAAGGAGGAGAACCTTGTTCCAGTCATGACTTGGAAGAAGAGGCCAAATTTTGAATTTCTTTTCTTTCTTTCACTGTTATCAATTAAAAAATTGAGTGATCAGCAATGCTTATATTCTTTTAAATGATTGATTTAACTGTAAAGGGCATATTTCAACAATGAAACAAAAAACACATTTGAAGCTTTACAATTCTGCAACTTGTCGCATATTTTATTCCAAAACAGTACGTAAAGCCCTGTGGCAATTGTACTATTTAATATTTTAAAAAATAGCCATTGCATAATATTTTGGTATTATGGGGAAAAAAGACAGTGTTTCTTTTAAATTGTTTATTCCAAGAAAAGTTGTCAAACATATTTACAGGAAAAGAAAACAATGCTTTCTGAAACATCTAATGGCTCCTGTCAGTTTCTGTAACAAAAAACAGTTTTTATTTTACACAACAACTGAAAATATGCACTACAATAAGAGAGCTCAAGATATTCAACAAGACTGTGAGATGCTGTGGTTCTGTGCGCTGTTCACAGTGAGGCAGTGAACAGTTCGTTGCATAGTGTAAAATGTTCAAGTGAAATCATAAACAGTCTAAAGAGAGCTACAAGAACCGGCTCATAGAAAAACAGCGGCAGCAGAGCAAGCGGGTAAAACCTTTCAGTAAAACATTTTGGTGTGTACACAACCGCCCGTAAGCTTTAACAGGGCAAGGTTTAATAAAACACATATGAAGATGTCTGCTGAGCAGGATTGAGATTCAGCATCCTGAAGGGTACAGAACAATTTTCTACAACCTACATTAAGTCTGCTAGGAAAAAGCAAAAATCCTAATCTCCTCTCAGAACTGGCACCTTCACATTTTAACATCTGATGACATTCAAGACACCCACAGCTCCCTTGAGTGTCGACATTTGCAAGAGCAAGCTCATTTTTGATAAAACTTCAGATTAAATTTAAAGACTAAAAATAGAGCAGTCATCTAAAAATCACACACACGGCAGCCTTCGGTTAAATTTGGGTGCACTTGTATGTTTAGTGTGCGTGTTTGGTCTAAATTCAACCTTTGAGGTCTCAGTATACTGAAAACAAGTCCGATTGTCAGAATTGTTTTGTGTGTGTTTCTCCTCATGACATATCTAAAAGTGCATGTGGAAACCTTCCACAAACAAATGCAAGGTGCTTGGGAAAGTGTTTTAAAAAAATTATGGCAAGTACTTATTTTGAATGATTCATTAACATACAATCAAAAACTCAAAGTTTATACACTTTTGATTTCTTAATATTCAAGTTCCAGTGTGTAACAACTATGACAGTCTAATTGCTGAAATGTATTATGAGATTCACATTTTGTATTTTATTCATCTAGAGTCACATGAAAATGAAATCTTGGCAACTTCTTGACTTTATTTCCTGTTCAAAGATGGTCTGGGTAGACCTGGTAACCATGTTACTGCAGCAGCAGTTTGGGGAAACCATCCATCCATCCATTTTCTATACCCGCTGAATCTATTACTTCACAGCTTATTTGCTTGGATGCAACTTTCCATGTGTGCCACTCTATATCACTACCTTACACACACTGAACCTTTAACTTGGCAGCTCAAAACTTGACTTACCATAATCTCTTTATTATCACAACAAACTACAAACTAGTTTGTTTCAAATATACTGAGGCCTGCAGGCAAAAGTCACCTACACAACAACATCAGTGGAGCTGCAGTTTCTGAATAAATACAACACATCGCTGTTATATGATACAACTGTTAAGATGGAAGGTGTTGCACTTGTCATTAAAAAATAAAATACTAGATTGTAGTTGTAGCTAAAACAGCAAAAGGAACAGTTGGTGAGAGGTTGCTTCAAAGTAAGACTTGGAGGTTGAGGTAACAATCTATCCCACTCAAGCAATAGTTCGCTCTGTACCAGGACCTAAGAAACGGCTTCTAAAGAGAGAGTTAAGGATGTTTAAAAGTGCTGAACATGAGGTAGAACCACGCAACAAAAACCTACTACTGCAGAGTCACTAAACAGAAGTGCTATGAAAGCTAAAGTCTGTGCTGGCAGAGCCATAAACATCTGGAACACACATCCCTTCACTTCTCAGACCCACCAGAGTGTACTTCAATGGCTCCCTTTTAGCATTTTTATTCTTCTCTATGTTCCTGGAAATTCTTCTGGCTCAGTATTTTTCTTTAAATATCAGGGTGCTGTAGCAGTGGAGCACAAACTTGCTATGATTTCCCCTCATCTCAGTTATACAACCAACTGCAAAGAGGCCACAACGCTTCAATAAAGTGGGTAAGTGGAAAGAGAAGCAAGGAAGGAAGAGATGGTTAAGATGAGTATCCCCAGGATGAATCTGAGAATGATATTCAAAATCTTCAAATTTCCTGGGGAAGTCCCCAAACCACATTGGATCCTGAGAAATTCAACCACTCAATGCTGCTCAGGTGTAAAGCTACTAACTGCCATCAAATCTGTCACAAGCCATAAAACTAAAAAAAAAAGGTAGTACGCTTACGGGACAACTCCCAGCATCTCCCAACCACAGATGGTTTTCCTGCCAACTCAATATCGTTGAATGTAATCAGAAATTTCTTTCAGCTTGTTCAGAGTCCAAAAAAGTCAAAGTCAAAAGAGTTTATATTAGCAAACATGATATTGCGCTGATGATAAACACATAAATACACTTGGGTCAACAAGTGCTCTTTGGATTCAACAGAATTAATGCCCAATAAGACCAGTCTGAATGGTCGGACATCATTTGGTTAACAATTGCACACTTTCATCTGTAGTTGACAAAGGCTTTGCTACCTTAAGTTCACCTCATGAAAACTTTGCCTTACAAATGTGGCACAAATCTGTAAAACGTGGAGCTTTTCTACAGGAGTGTCTTCATTATATCAGCTCTTGTTTGGCGTTTTTTTTTTTTTTAAACCATTAAACGCCAGTGTTCTCCATTAGGAGCACATTTCTGAAGAGAGAAACTACAGAAGTTTATAGACATCAGAAGATTCTCTCTTGATTTGTGTGATTCCAATGTAATCATCGAAATGACGTAATTTGGAGACTGAATCGCACTTGGGGTGAATTCATTTTAAGGCACTACATTGTGCAGGGTAGTAGAGCAATCTATGGTTTACAATTTTTATTCTTATGGATGCAGTGACAGGCAGGTTTTTTTAACCTGCCGGTGCAGCACATCGAAATGGTAGCCTGTGCCACAGCCGCTCACACTACAGACATTACAGAAGAGCAATAGGGGACAAAAATCAATAAATTGACAACCACCATTGACAAGAACCTGGACCGCATCATGCCAAAAATCTGACATCACTCTGGCTCCATCCGCCCGTCATGTATCCTGCACTCCACATTGATGGTAGCTGTAACAGGAGGGGGAATGGCGTGCACTACTGTTGTGTGATATGTATACTGTTTTTTTCCCCAGAGTTCAGTAATAATCATCCAGTATTTCAATTCCAGCTTAACTCAGGGTGGGAGATTCTTGACACTCCAGTTTGTCCAAGTCCCATTTTCCTATGGACTCCATGCAGCTGACAAAGCTGTGGAAACAAAAAAAAAAAACAAAAAAAAAAATCCACAAGTCAGTGTGAGGCAGACATAAAAAAAAAAAGTTTAATATCTTTCAGATTTGATATGCTGATCACATGCACTTTACTTTTCAATTCAATTCATTAACTCAAATTCTAGGAATTGCAAATTAGAAAACTGCACTAAAAGTGTTTCTTTTTTTAGGTGAGAATCTCTAAAGGAAGAAGTATAAACATGGACTTTAGAGACTAGATCCTTGGTACTGTACAAACAAATGATGTTTGCACAACAAATGTATGTCACTTTCTTTACATTTCCAATAAAAGAGCACAATACTCTACTTTTGAATATATTAGGTTTTGCATTTAACATGCGATTAATCATGATTAATCACAGGAACTCATGCAATTAATGCAAGTAAGATTTTTTATTTTTGCCCAGCGATTAATGTGATTTCGGGGATCGACATGTGTATGTGTGTATATATGTATCTATGCATATATACACGTGTATATATGTATATTTGCATGTATATATGTATATTTGTATATTGGCATGTATATGTGTATATATATGTATGTGTGTGTGTGTGTATATATGTGTATCTATGCATATATACACGTGTATATATGTATATTTGCATGTATATGTGTATATACATATGTGTGTGT
>JAOWBL010003070.1:0-12746 GCA_028564865.1 Zenarchopterus dispar | reverse complement strand
TCAAACAAACATGCAGTTCTTTTCATTCCAATAATCCATAAATATGCAGGAACATTTACAGGATCAAGTGTCATCCCCATTCTGGTCACATTATGAACAAATGATGTCACATTTGCAAATGCTGTGTCTTTGGCGATTTTCTCATCTGAAATCTGAGTGAGCAAGAAGGAAGACCGAGAATGGCTTGGTCTGCATGACAAATCAAAGCAGAATAACAATTGTTAAAGATTTAGACATTTTTGAAAGTGGACACTCAGCTCCTCATACATCTGGACTTGTGAGCTGTTCAACTGTCTGTGATACAGTTGAAGTACTCGAATCATAACTACATCCAAAAAAATGAACAGCGTGCCTCTACTCATGTACCTTGTGGACTAGATTTCATAGACACTTCCTCTGCTTGCTCTTTGTTTGTTTCAGTTCTTTTAGTCATATCTTCTTGTTTCTCTGCCAAAATCTACAGAAAAGTTAGACTTTTTTTTTTACTTTAAATCAGTGGGACATTATTTTTCAGCAGTGTTTTGATTTTTTTTAAATCACTTCTGAGAGGAGGGCCAGTAGATTTTGGGAGGAGCTGCAATTGTTTCTGGGAACACAAGCTAATCAGAGCAAGATGCTTCCCTTTTCTACAAATGACTACAACCAACTTCTCCAGAAAATAGCAGTAATGGAAATGAAAATGTATCAGTTTGAAGTGAATCCTGAAGTAAATGCTCTACATGGAAATGAAACGACTCTACGATGACCCACAACAACGAGCAGGCTGACAGGAGTCCTCCCTGAAAGTCTCTCGGTACAAAGCCTGAAGATAAATTGCTTCTTTCAAACCTGGGAAAATGGCTGAGAGAAATAAAATGTCACCTAGATGAAACTGTTTGGCCAGCACTGAAGAGAAACATCTCTTCAACCCCAGCACCAAGGAGAAAACAGCATCAGACTGTAGTAACTGCAAATGATAGCAGCAAACCAACTGAAAACACAGGAATTAACATAGACAACAGATTTGTTCCACTTCTTCAAGACCTTGATTCCCCAAAGGAAAAGTTATCTTTAATCAGCAGAGAAAGGAATGAGACCAGATACTAAATGGCTTCAGAAAGAGTCAGCCACTGGGCCTCAAACCCTGATAGTGGGTGAAGGAGCTGTGAATTAGATCAAATGCTTTTGCAGCAAGAAAAATACCAAAGTACTCTGATATCTCAGAGAAAATATCTCAGAGAAAATATTGATGACCACTGATTAGCATCCAACAGTGAGAAACCTCATCATACACACAGGAACCCTTGATGTTGTGAAATAACAATCGTAAATTCTGAAACAGGGCTTTATCTGCAAAACAAGGTTCAGGGCCTTCATATTGAGGTTCTTTTCAGTGGACCTCTACTGACAATCTGGCATGGAGATAAGAGATTCAGCAGACTGTTGATGCTCACCAATTGGCTTAAAGATACATGTGCTGTAGAGTCAGCGAACTTTATTGACAACTTCAACATTTTCTGGGAATGCATATATCTTTTTAAGGCAGATGGATTCTGTCTTAATAAACCCGGGGCACACCTGTTCACCTTCAACATTTTTTATTCTGTGAATCAAACATCAGCAACCTCTGCCAAGAACAGGAAGCGTTGAAATCAACAACAACTGAGCAGACGGCATTCTGAAGGACAACTACTACTGCCTGCTGAGATGTGGAACGACCACGGAGGACAGCTGACCCAGAAAGAGAACGTTGATCGTACTATAGTAGTTAGACTGAAGACTTGAATCGGACTCTCTGGCACAGTACTTGACTGGTTTAAGTCTTACTTAAAGAACAGGAACTACTTGTGTCAATAGGTAACTTTACATGAGACTCAACAAAAATTACATAAGGAGTACTACAAGGTTCTATCCTAAGACCCCTCCTATTCAATATCTACATGCTTTCGAAGCTCAGATAATATTAAACAACAAGATAAGTTACCATAACTATGCAGATGACACACCACATTACATTACAACGTCACCAGGTGACAATGAGCCAATAAAAGCGTTGAGTAGATGCATTGAACAAATCAATGAGTGGATGCCCCATAATTTTCTTCAGTTGAACAAAAACAAAACTGAAGTAGCTGTTTTTGGACTAGTAGAAGAGCGTTTAAGAATCAGCATATAACTTCAGTTATTACAGCAAATAATCCCTGAAAAGGCCTGAAATCTGGATGTAGTCATGCACTCGGACCTGCACCTTCAGAGACATTTATGAAATTGGTCTTCTATCACCTTAAGAACATTTCCAGGATAAAAGGACTAATGTTTCAGCAGGATCTGAAAAAACTCATTCATGCGCTTACCAGGTCTACCTAAAAAGTCAATCAAACAGCTACAGCTGATCCAGAACGCTGAGTTCTCACTAGAACTAAGAAAGTGGACCCCATCACTTCAGTTCTGAGGTCCTTACACTGACTCACTGTATCTCAGAGAACACACTTTAAAATACTTCTATTAGTTTATAAGTCACTGAGTTGTTTAGGACCAAAATACATCAGCGACTTGTTGCCATAACAACCATCCAGACCTCTTGGGTCTTCTGGTTCAGATTTGCTCTGTGTTCCCAAAATCAGAATAAAATATGGAGAAGCAGCATTCAGCTTTTATGCTCCACAGATCTGGAACAAACTCCCAGAAAACTCCAGGAATGCTGAAAACCTCAGTTCATTTAAATTAGGTTTAAAAATCATTTTTTACAGCTATCTTTGATTAACTTATTTAAAGCATTCTAAATTAAATGTAAACAATGTTAACTTTAGCACTACACTGTAACTAACTTTTCTTTATTATGCCACTCCACTGTCACACAATCGCTTTCCCCCCTCTCTTTACTTATGTTTTTTATTATGTAAAGCACCTGGAATTGCCTTGTTGCTGAAATGTGCTATACAGATAAACTTGCCTTGCCTACAGCAGAAGCTGGTCACAGCAATCACATGACCCGTTGTGGCATTACATGGTCATGTTTTGTGGTGACAGACAATCTCCTGGAGACAACTACTATCCTGGCATACAAAATGCGTTAGGTTGTGGGTTGAATGTTGTCAAGGGCTGTGTTTCTGAAGAAACATATAGTTTGTTTCTTAAGGACTTGCATCCCTCTGCTGGTTCTTCAGCACAGTCACAGCAGTTAGTGTCTGGGTTAGGAGCTTACTGTCTCGGTAGTGACATCTGCTGTTCAGGATGTGGCAGACAGTAACTCTGCTTGCTGGCTTCATTGTTGTTGATGTGACATGGGAGTCTGAAAATTACTTTGGATTGTCTTTGCTGAAAGTAGGGCAAGGAGACCAAAAGGACTAGACAATGTTTCCAAATAGCTTCCTGTGCTGCTTTTACCCTAAACCTCCTTGATCCTCCAGGAGCTTTTAAGAAATGAAAGCTCCTTCCACATTTTGAAGAGATTAATTTCTGGTTCTTAGACAAAAGGATGAAGGAAACAAGGAGATGAGGAGGCTCAGATTGGAGACATGAGAAGAGTAAAACCAAATGTGACCAGCAGAGGATGACACACTCCGAAGGGGTGTGTCTTTGAGATCCAGCCTGGCACGATAGTGTAGCATGCTCACCACCATGCTTTCTTTGGACACCTGGATTCTGAATTCATGCAGGTGAAGAACACCTGAATTCAGCTGGGGGGAGGGGGGAAACAGAACTACATCATGCTTGAACAATGTTGGCACAGCATGTTAGCTGATGTATTGATTTTTCAACCACAGGACCAATGAGGATCTTGGTTTTTTTTTTATAGATAAAAAGCTTTCACAAACCTAACACTTTCAGCTCTTTCAGTGTTCTAATCTAACCGGATATCTCACCTCTCCCAGTGATTCCCTTTCAACCAATCAGGAACCTTTATTGGTTGAAAGAAAGACATGCACGCATAATGCTATTAAAGCTGTCATGCTGCAATCAGTCAATCAACAGCTAGCTAAGAAGAAAGGGTGGGGCCTGATCCTCTTTGTTACCTGTCATTATTCAATCACATGATCAGGAGACACCTCAGTTTCTTTATGGACAACAACTCGGGTTACAGAAAGCTCAGGATGCTGCCGTCGCGCTTCACTGAGTGCTGCTGCCAGAGCCTTCAACAGAGACAAAGGTCAGAGCCCTGAAGACATTTCAGATGCTCGTCTGCCCAGGTCTGTTGCGATCAGTCCAGGTGTGTTCAGATCAGTCCATGTCTGTCCATGTTTGTTCAGGTCAATCCAAGTCTGTTAAGATCAGTCCAGACGTGTTGCATCAGTCCAGGTGTGTTCAGATCAGTCTGGGTCTGTTCAGATCAGTCCATGTCCGTTCATGTCAGTCCAAATCTGTCCAGGTGTGTTCAGATGAGTCCAGGTGTGTTCAGATCAGTCTGAATCTGTCCAGGTATGTTCAGATCAGTCCAGATCTGTTCCGATCAGTCCAGCTCTGTTCCAATCAGTCCAGCTCCGTTCAGGTCAGTCCAAGGTCGGCTCAGATCAGTCCAGGTCTCTTCAGATCAGCCCAGGTCTGTTCAGGTGTCTTCAGGTCAGTCCAAAGTCTGTTCAGATCAATCCAAGTTCTGTTCATGTCAGTCAAAGGTCTGTTCAGATCAGTCCAAATCTGTCCAGGTGTGTTCAGGTGAGTCCAGGTGTGTTCAGATCAGTCCAAATCTGTCCAGGTGTGTTCAGGTGAGTCCAGGTGTGTTCAGATCAGTCTAAATCTGTCCAGGTGTGTTCAGATCAGTCCGTGTCTGTTCAGATCAGTCCATGTCTGTTCATGTCAGTCCAAATCTGTCCAGGTGTGTTCAGGTGAGTCCAGCTGTGTCCAGATCAGTCCAGTTCCCTTCAGATCAGTCTAGTTCTGTTCAAGTCAGTCCTGATCCATTAAGATCAATCCATGTCTTCCACGCCTGTCAGGCTCAGTCCAGGCCTGTCCTGATGTAGTCTCATCCTGTTTCAGGCTGTTTTTGTTTGTTTGTTTTAAGGTTTTTAATTAGAACTTTACCTGGTCATGGTCAATTTCTGTATCACCAGAAATCACAATTCTTTTCTCAATTCTGGTTTCTGAAATCCCTCCTTTCAGTGTCTGTAAATGACCAGAATAAGAAATAGACAATCAAACACTTAGAACTTGATAGAATGTTCTGTGTGTCTGATGTTTGTAATTCTGAAGTAATACCTTGGTGACATGTGTCGTTGTGGTGGTGTTGGAAGTTTCTGCAGTGAAGATCTGGGAGCTCAGCAGCAGACCTGCAGGAGGATCCACTCGGCTCTAAAACACAAATCAATCATCATTGCCTATTTGGCACAAGCAGCCAGACCTCTAACTAACCCTTCTACTAACCCTTTTCAGGAGTGATGCTTTTATTAACTGATGATGTTGAATGTGTAAAGATGGAGGTCAGAAAAAGTACAGAACTGCTGACTGAAGTTTTTAGGCCCTTACATACTGGCTTTTGTTTGTGGAACATTTCCCCCTTTGGCCAGTATCAATGCCTGTATGTAAGAGTCCCTTCCTGAAAAGGTGTGAAATCTGATCACCTCTTTCTTCCACCTCTTGGGGTAGACAAAAAGTCATTAAAAAAAGAGAGACCATTGTGTATGTAAGGGCCATCCCCCATCCCATAACCAAGTGAGAAGTGTGAGGATTTAAAACAACCTTCTGATCATGTTATACTTGTGTTGCACATTCACGGGAGTGAGGAAGAAGAGTCTGCACCACGTATCTTATTCTTATTCACTCAGTGTAAAAAAATAACAGTGTTGAATTTCGGAGATACAAGAAAACGTTTTTTGGTTTTCAAGGAGAAAATGAAAACAGAAGATGATCCCATTTTAGAATGACTAAAAAAACATTTAAATGAATGCAGCTGGAATTGCATCCTTTCATGTCAATGAAATGATGATGTCACCCATTGTCAGGCAAAAGAATTGGCTATAATTATTCAGTATTACATTAACATGGTAATAAAACACTGATTAAATTTGCAAAAAGTGACATAAATATTTGTAACAGTTCCAGTTTCCCACCTATAGTCGTACGCACAGAGGAGCCGCATTTCATGCAGTGTTTTTGGTTAAAACTGCTCAAAAAATCTAAACAGCAGCTGGTGAGGAAGATCCGGACACTTCCATCTGGAGGAACCATAGCACTTTTATTTACCGTACTGATACTGCACCTACCAATGAATCTGTCTAGTTACACTGTTGAAACGTTCCTGCTCAACTTCTCCACACATCAGCGCATTGCACACACACCGTCCATGCATCTCTCATGCGCATGCGCATTTATGCAAGCTCAGCCTGTTAAAAGGACCATGACTTTCCTATAACAATATAAAGAAAGCTGACAGCATATTCTTCTCAGCTCTGATTCTTTTCCTTCTATTAATATGAGCACAATGAACATGTGATGCCTCCAGTCACATTTCACACACACAGGTCACACTTAGTCTCTGGAATGCCGGTTTTGTGTAAGTAAGGACACACGTTTGCAGGATATTTCTCTCGTTTGGCCCAATGTGTAAAAGCCAATGGAGTAAAAATAGTGACCCACTTTTATGTAAATGTACAGAACCCCAGTAGCCTTTTGATGACTTTAAAGGAATTCAGGTCTTGATGGGTTAAAGAGTGTTCCTCACCCCAGGAGCTTCATAAGTGAGAGTCTTCCTCATGACCGGGACCTCCTGCAAAAACACAAATGTTGACAGCATTTATTGGCTCATGTCATTTGACAGAAATCTCCAAGACATAACAATCACTATGTCAAACTTGACTGGACAGAAAGCTCTGAAGGCACTCAAGAGCTGGAGCCACTCAGCTCTGGGAAGGTGTAACTCGGGCAGAACTTACTGGGGTAGATGGAGCTAGGGAGGAATTTCAGGCGACTGTAATGCAGATAGCACTGGGCAAGTATTCTTGGGGCAAATGTAAATGGAGCTGGGGGGTCTGGAACAGGTAGTTTGGGGTATGGAGGCTCAGGAACAGGTGGTTTTGGGGCAGGTATTACTGGATCAAGAGGTAGTAGGAGAGATTACAGCTGGCTTATGTTACCTCCTGTAGAGGTTCAGCTTGGTCTTCTTCATTTTTGCTGGGAGTGGATGGTGGAGTAACACTGGTTGAGTGTGTGGTTGTAAGGTGGTGGGAAGTTGGGGGAGGGGAGTCCTCAAACCTCCACCCTCCTTCATCCTGTGAGTCATCCGAGTCTTCGCTGTCATGGTAAGGTTGATGTCTCGAGGTTAGGACCAAACACGTGGAGTTGTTAGCCTCGGCCTGTCTAACTGAAACCTCAATTACTTCCTCCACTGCTGTCTGCGCTAACACACTAATAGCATCCTCGCTAACCTCACTAGCATCTTCATCGCTATCACTACTAGCTTGGTCACTGAGGTCAATGTCGCTCACATCATCATCATCATTCCTGGCCTCATGTTTACCAGCTGGACTCTGAATTATGTTATCATCACTAGTGTTATTAGCATGATTAGCATTGTTACTATCATCATCACTGGTCCATGGCTTTAAGACATCATCAGCCTGCACTTTGCCATCTCTTGGTGGAGGGGGCGAAGGGCTGGTAGGGGGTGGGCCACCTAGACTTGCTGCTACCTGAGGCTGCTCTCCCATTGGCTGATCCTGGTCACCTGACTCTGTCAGCAGGAAGACAGTCTCCACTTTCTCTGAAGTCTGAAACAGGAAGACAAGAGCATGATGCAAAAAGGTGTGAAGGGGTGGGGCTACAGTTCAGTGAGGTCAGCTGGACAGTTCCAACTGAACATGAGTGACTTTTTCATCATTAAATTCAATTTCTTTGCTCAGAGTTTCAGAGAAAGATATTGGTGGCATCTGTGTGGTACATATTTAAAGACTGCATATACAGTATCTCGTCAGTCAAACTGCAGCTGATATTTATATTCAATTGTATTGAAGTTTTTCTGTTCCCTACTCTTGGACCTGTGACAAGATCAAAAGTTTGAGACCAAGAATCTCAGATGCCCCTGTCCTTGTTGTGACACTGACAAGTGGGAGCTCAGCTGGAGAGTAAAGCTACATTAGCCACATCCTAACCTAATGACATACAAAGAAACAGAGGCAGGTGATGGACAGGCAAGCACACAGGTGATGGAAAAGCACCTTGAGCAGGTTGTGCTCTCTGAAGGTCTTCTGTTCTCCAGCTGATTTTAGCAGCGCTGTCAGTTCAGGAGACATCTCATCAAACATTGGTTTGGGCTGCATAGAAGAAACAAACCGAGCAAAGGTGAGCACACAGCTGACCATGTAGAAGAGCATACAGTTGAATGTGCAAGTCAGTGAATATGTAAATGTTCAGCTGATTGTTTAGAGTCCAATGGTGAGTGTATTGAGAAGTGTCCTGGCAGGGTGTAGAGAACTGTGCAGGTGAAAGTACAGGTGAGCATACTGGGACGTCAGAAGGCAGCCATAGGAAATACATCAAAGAGAACAAAAACTCAGCAGAGGCTGTTGCCATGCAGCAGATGAGGGTGGGTGTGGTCTGTCAGTGCAGGACCATAACCCATCTTTTAAAGTAGTGATATTATTGACATGGGATCTGCTGGGAGGGCATGATGGAGTTTTCACTCAGCTGCAGAGGGGGCATGTGAGCTTTATGACCGTCTTCAGGAAAGAGTGTTTATTCGTGTCTTCTTTGTCTTTTTGCTCTACACTCAAATGTTCTGTTCTGATCTGCTCCACTTCATAACTATTTGTCTGGACTTAGATTCAGCTTTTTGGCCCAACAAGAAGACCAGACCAATACCTTAGAACTGCCAAATCTCCTAAAAGAAAGGTCTTTGGTGAACATCTATAGGAAATGAGCTTCCACAAGGACCAGTCAGATACATTTTCTTTGAGGGGGAAAGCAAAGAAGACAATAAACTGGAACAACTGAGTATCAGAAATGGCATTAGTGTTGTCAAGTCCTCAAGAGAACAAAAGAAGATTTAGAACCTGCACTGTTACGAGACCATTATGCATCTGGTGAAGTTACCTCTGTGATGCTTTAAGTTGAGTTTACACTATATGGGCAGTTGTGTGCTGAGGTCCAGAGGAGCTGAACCACCAGCCATGACCAAATGATAAGAGAAAACAACAAGACAAAAACTGAACAAAATACATAACAAAGAACAGATAACAGGCTGTGTCTATGAGGTCCCATCCTCCTATAAGGCTGTGTCTATGAGGCCAAGTCCTCCTATAGGCTGTATACTAAATTTCTGAAACTCCAGACTCCTACATTCTGTTTGTATTTGGCACTTTTCTCTCTCTCCATGGTCACCATGCACCCATGTGGTGTTACCTTGAATCGACTTGAAGGTTTTAACAGCTAAAGAAACCAGTCAAAAAAAGGTGAAATTGCAGAAACTGGAGAACAGAAAATTAAATATGCCCTGCCTCCTAGCAGCAAATCAAAACCCACAGAGCAGAGTTAATAATCAACAAGAAACTGGGGAGAACAACAGAGAAAGCAGCCGATGCTCCATGTGCTCCATTTTGATCAGAGAAGAAGGACCAAAATGGCCTCTGGTAAAGTAGAATTTAACCTGAACACTGCAACCTGCTGGAGAGACAACAGACTTGGAAACTTGCTATAACTCTGTGGAGGTACAAAACCAACAAGAGACCTGATGGATCTCTGTAGGTGCGACATCAGCAGGAGACCTAACAGACCATTGATCTTATGAAGCAGAATCAGTGTCACAGCATGATCCTCTGAAGTTCAACACAGAAGTTTCCGGTGTCATGAAGCTGCTTAATTTCTTACATGTGAATGAGGAGTCTTTCTGCTACGGCAGACTTGGTCATGGTGTTCCACAAGGTTATGGACATGGACCATTACTTTTCATGCTATACATGCTTCCATCTGGTGCTATGATCAGGCAGGATGCCATAAACTTTCCATGCACTGCACATGACTGCCAATTATACCTATCCTTGCATCCAGAGGAGACCAGTCAGTTAGCTCGATGATGCTTGAAACATAGCCTGCCAGACAGGACAGCAATCAGATGTTTGCTGTCCATTAAAGATGCCAATCCCGTCTCTACTGTCTGGTCCATTACAGTTTCACAGTTTTCCTTAGCTGCAGTGTTCAGTTTAAACTTCTAACTTTCTGTTTCAGTGATGTCGTACATCACATATCATTTACAGGTCATGATGTTTGCTCCTCATGCTCGTTTTCATGCCAATCAGCTGACCAGCCTACCACTCTGGCCATGGAAGGTGATGTCCTGCTAGAAGCGGGGCTTAAGTCATCCAAAGGGGATTTGGGGAGGCAGAAGGAAGACAAATATGGCATCACAGAGACTCCACCCCCACAAAGGTCCAAAGTCTTGGCTTTGTCTTTGCTGCTTTCATTGCAGTTGTCCTTAGTGATCGGCTGGTCCAGTGGAGAGGCCAGAGTTCTCACCTCACCAATGGTGATAAGTGGTCCTCTTGGGATAACATCATCAGTGGTGGATACTGGGATGATTTTGACCTGCTGGCCCACCATCATGTCTGTAGTCACCATGGTAACATCATCCCCAGTCATCATGGTGAAGACACTGCCAGAAGTTGTGTCATAACTCTGCCCGATGGTGGGATGATTTTCTCTGATTTGCTCAGGAGGAGCCTGGTTTGTCAAAGCACCACCCTCCTGGAGCACACAGTTGAGCAATGTAAGACACACAGCCTGGCAGTTAACCAATCAGGAGACAGCTGAGGAGAGGGACAAGTTACTTTAAATTTCCAAGGAATTAACATTTGCTGGGGCTTTTCTAGTATTTTTTCTTTTTAGATCATCTAGTGTGTAATCCTGTGAGAAAGTGCTCTCATCTGGTGATGTGCATTAAAAGAGGCATGGCATGGAGGACAAGGACAGGATGAACCTGGTATGAGGCACTTCAACTGTACTTGTCCTGAGCTTCTACTAAATTCTGCTTGAGTCCAACTGAGGTTCTACTGAGGTTCCACAGAGGTTTTACTGATGATTTGAGGTTCTAAAAGATCAGGGGTTCTATTTAGGATCTATATGGGATCCAGATAGATTTGAATGAGGTTTCCCTGAAATTCTACTAAAGTTTTCTCAGAATTTTTTTGGAAGTTCTTTAAAAACTTTACTTAATTTTTGTTGACCATCTATCTGGAGTCTCCCAAGCTTCTACCAAACCTCAGCTTTCACTATTATTTCACTGAGGTTCTACTGAGTAAATGTGAATGTCTACTAACGTTCTACTGAGGCTTTATAAATGATCTACGTACAAAATGACCAGTTCAGTGCTTCATTTACTCAAAACACTGATGGATATTTGTTTGAGCATAATGCTTTTGTGATACCACTGAAGGAGAATTTGGCCTTCAGCTATAGGAGGATGAATATTTCTCCATTGACATGTGTTTCACACCTCTACATACCTGCAGGATAAATGACCATTGACACACAGAAGACTCCACATGTTGTAATGTTTTTCTGAGAAAGACATTTCCTGTTCCTGGAGTTACTCAAAGATACCTGTAATCACCTATATCATCACTCAGGAAAATGTGTCTAACAGTTCTCAGACCATCTCACCTGGTCCGGTTCGAGCGGTTCAATCATTGGGTAGTCATCAACTCGGTGGAGCGGTGAAGATGCTAGACGCCTGTCCCACTCTGTCATTCCTCCTCCTTCTTCTCCTCCCTCTAAGAAGGAGCGTCGGAGCGCGCTGATAGTACTCTGAGGTTTCTGAACCTCTTCAGGACTCCCCATTGTTTCCTGAGGAGAAGAGACAGATCATGGAAGTGCTTTGGAGAGCAACCAAAAGAAAAACCACGACAACACACAAACAATGACTATATGAGAGGGTGTGAGGGAATTAATCAGGAGGTAAAGTAGCCATAGGCCAATCAGAAGGTAAGGGACTGGGCCTCTAACTTCCAGTTTTATACCACCATCAACCTATCTGGTCAATCTGCAGAGAGACCTATCTCCAGCTCTGAAAGTGAGGACTGGAAAGTAAACAGATGGTTGTCAACCCAAAGCCTCAGAGAGCAGAAAACTGTCAAGTTTATTAAGTTCTCATAATGGGGGTGTAGATTTAGTGTTGCACAAAGCTCTTGAGCTCATGTCCATTAAGCTAGAATCTGAGTTACAGGGACTGGGACAGGCGTGGTCCTTGGATTTAATCAGGATGGAACAGCGCCAAATATGGAAAAAACTGAGCATGACCAGGAGTAAAAGATCTCAAACTGGAAGTAACAAAAAGGAAGTAATAAATGCCTATCAAGAAGTAACAGTACCCATCAAAAGGAAAGCATTATCACCAACTGAAGCTGGTGACTTGATGCTTGAACAAACACCATATAGGTAACCAGTCTGAAGTGACCGAAGAGTTCTATGTACTAACCTTCAACCTTCACACATTCAGCACATAAAATCCCAGCATGCAATGCAAAAGAACAAGCAGGACACTTGGCATGGCATTTACCTGAGTTTTCAAGTCTTCATCCTGATCAGACTGTCAAACATGCAGGCAGGGCAGGTAGAAGCAGGTAGAGACGGGCAGATCAGATAGACATACGGGTGGGTTAAAGGGAAACAGCCATTGTATAGAGGAGATATGATCTGTGTGATGGTTGTATCTGTACCTCGGTGGCTGTCAGGTCTCCATCCACAACAGTGTCGGTCATCTCAGTCTGAACATGCACACACACACACACACACACACACACACACACACACACACACACACACACACACACACACACACACACACA
>JAOWBL010003069.1:0-12749 GCA_028564865.1 Zenarchopterus dispar | reverse complement strand
TTTTTTTTTATATATATATATATATATATATATATATATATATATATATATATATATATATATATATATATATATAATATATATTACATGTGTCCTATAATTCCCAATGTACTTTCCATGTGAGAAACTTTCTAATCTTCATTTGAATACTGTTTCCTCTGTTTCCTATTCTAAATACTTGTAGAGAAGAAAGAGGCAGGAGTTTAGCCGTGAGGAGGTGGGTTACCTGCTCTCTGGAGTGAACAAATATGGTTTCTCCTGGAACTCCATCTTATGGTCATATCCTTTCCAACCTGGACGCACCAATGTTGACCTGGCCAAGAAATATGGGCGACTCATGGTAATAACAAAGACTTGACTTGAGTTCATGTTACAATAGCCATCAGATTACGCAGAGATTCAGGACCTTACTTTATGTTCTTACTTTTTTCCTCAGAAATGTAAAGGCAAAGACGATGGCTGCATATAATCCCATTCCTGAGACCGTGGTTCAGTCAGTTTCTTGACTCAATCTGCAGCTCTCATTCTGTTCTGTTCTGAGCGTATTTTAAAATATTATAAGATAGTATGTAATCTGTGTGGTTCTTAGAATTTTATGTGTGGTTCTAAGTCTTTCTTACATGTTCTTTGTTAAAAATATTTTGGTATTTGATTTTTTGAAGAGTTACATAAATGTTAATTACAAAAAGATAAAGACATGATTTATTTGTACATTCTTTCTGTTCGTAGCAAATAAATTGCCATAAGAGTAAACTAGAACCCAAGTCTTTGCAAATTCACTATGTTGTCATGTGCTCATGGGCTACAATATGCTGTGTTTCTGAGTTGTAGCTGTAAAATGATCTGATCCTGAACACTTGATGTCCCATAGAGTCTTTAGTTGTTTTTAATCCTTGCACAACAGATTTGATCCAAGTAATTTTTCAAATAGTGTTTCTGCTTTAGTTGAAGTGGAATATTCAGAGCTTTTGAGAGGATGTTTTTTTTCTCTAAGAAAAAAAAAATTGAAGGAAAACAAAAGTAGATATGAATGACAGAATAACTTTTCTCACACCTCTGGTTACACATTTAAAAAATTTTGGAAATATAAAAAAATGGAAATATACCAAGTTCCGCTTTGTTTTTGTGCTTGGGCTGTCACAGTCCTGAAAAAGACAGGAAATCAACAGAGGGAGCGGGGAATAACCTCCAGCACTTTTATTTATTGTGCCAAAGCTTTCTAGTATGACAGGAATAACAAATAGTATAAACCATCCTATTTATTTATTCTCAGAGTGTATCAAGAAGCAGCTCAGTCTGCAAGCTTTTTCCTTTACTAAAGTTGAACTGGACTGAGATCACTGTCTAATTCATGCCTCTCCCACTCTGTTGGGACTGATCTGTGTGTTGCCAAGATCATGGGATTTACCCATTTTCCATCCTCAGAAAATTAGATAAAGTCGCACTTATTTTTCATTCAAAATTGAGCGGGATCCTATTTTAACATAGATTTGCAAACTAAATGTTTTGTGTGAAACTGCCACTCCACTTTGGGTAATTTGGTCAGTATCACTACTGGGCGAGATTTTGTTTTCATTTGAGAATATCTCTGGGAAACTGGTAACGCTTACCGTTATTTTTCATCTTCAAATTTCATCTTCAATCAGAGCCTCATTACTTTCATTACTACTTGATCAATATGTGGTAGCATTGCAGTGAAGGCAGGGAGGATGTGGTGGGAAAGGCATCTGAAGAGCAAATTTCTCATGGACTTAAATGCAGTCACACTGAAGACTTTTGACCCAGGCCCCTGAAAACCTCCTTCCTCTGGAAAGAATGTGGGCCAGTTTCTCCCCCCTTCTTCTCCTTCTCCTTGCGTTTTCTCTTCCATATGACCATGAAGAACCACTGTCTCTCTTACATGAGCTTTGCTGTGCTCGCAATAATTGGACTGTCATGTTTGCTTTGTCATATACAGCTAGTTGTAAAATGTCGCTACATGTGCAAAGCAGTGGTGAATAATCTAGTTTGATTTAACAGATCTAGAATCTGCATTTGAACAGAGGGCTTTTTTCAAGGGCAGATAACTCACTTTACAACAATGAATGAGGAACAAGTAAATTACACATGTACAGTATTATAGTATTTTTATTTTCTGAAGCAAGCCACTATTAAAAATGATAACTCCCTGTGGAGTCATTTTGAAAAGTCCAAACATGACTGTGCGAAGGCATAAATGTTTATTCGGTGTGTCTTTCCTGTCTTTGGTCGGACTCTTTTTTTTTTTCTCCTCTGTTGCCTTTTGTTAATCTTTGAGAGCTGCACACACATTCTTTTTGTACTTGTGTCATTTGTACACAGGTTTTTCGACCAGATTGTTATTTAGCAGTGGTATAGAACCTGTTTCTTAAAACTCTAGCAGGCGTTACGCTTATTGAGAGATATGCTGTTGCTTGAGACATGCTATTGCTTAGTGAGTTTGCATAGAGGAAGATCCCTGTTGTCTGACAAAACACTTACTAACTGCTACTGTGCCGTGTTAAACTTCACACCCACTCAAACACAAATTGGCTGCCTAAATCCATCAAAAACAGAAAAGCGTTGGTATTACGGGTTCAGTTCAAGTTGCTGCACAGCTCTTTTGACATCTTTGGGACACATAAGGTGAGTTAAAAATATTGTATCTTCAGTCCATTCAGAATTCATATGAAGGATGAAGATAAAGAAACATATCCACTACTTTTGTGAATCTTCTCTGGATTCACATCATCTCGATAGATGTGCTCATGTCTATGATGGGAGTGTCATCAGAGATGTTGACATCACTTGGGATGAAGTCACTGTGAAGGTCATTTCCTTTTAGCTCAGAATTTTTCAGGATTTCACTCAGGCTTTCACCGTTGACATCACTCCCAAGTGTCTCCAAACACTCTCCTGCCTCCACCTCAATCTGCTTTTCCAAAAATTCTGATGTTTCAGTGGACTCTTCTTGCTCCAATGTAGATCCCTCTGCAGCCTCAACACTTCCTTTGCACTGCTCACCTCCTGAAATGTTTGATGGCTCATCAGGACTGAGTAAGGCATGAATGGGAGCTGGTGAGAGAGTGACGTCAGGGACACCAAAGTTGATCAAAAGGGGTATAGAAAGCACTGGCTCAGGGGGAGAATCTTGGCTAGGGAGCCCCAAATGCTGCCCCAGAGGTGGTTCTGACTCAGAAAAGATATCGGGGGACATCTCAGTGACTTCCTTTGAACATGAGGCAGGCTCAGCTTCATGGACAGGCTCTGAGACGGGTTCTGGTGTAATCTGACCTTCAGCAACAGGCTTTGGTGGTGCTGTCGGTTCTGGTTCTGGATCTTTGCTGGCTGAAACCAAAGGTTCAGGCTGAATTTGAGCTGGAGTTTCCTTTTCTTCTGGCTCTGGTTCATCTACTGGGACTGGGACTGCAGGAGTCTCTACTTCTGTACAGTCTAATGTACTTTCATCTTTGAGTGAGCATCCAGCTGATGTCACTGGCTCCTCCACCAATGCCTCTAGCTTCTCTGTATGAACAACCTCCTGAGTTTGTTTCATTCCAGAGTCTTCTGCTGGTTCAGTGGGCCTGGTGGCTGGCTCCACTGAGCTCTTCTGTTGAGTGGCCACCGTTTCAGTGGTGCTGGCTGGGGCATCTCTTCTTCTGCTGAACCTGTTTCCCATGTTGAACCTGAACAGAAGATGAAAAATAAGAATAAAACTACTCTTAGTTGTTGTAATTTTCATTTTGATTCATCCAGACAGTATTATTGTTGGCAGCTCTGAAGCCTGATGAATGCACAACTGTCTGAGATATACGATCTAAAACCAAATGAGGCTCTCTTAAAGTCATCAGGATTTAATTAACTGGGGAAGCAGAAATATTCCATTGTGGGTGATTTCCTCCCTTATTGCGCATACCAGCATGGGGTTACAACTTGAGGAGATGAGTTGACTACAAGTATTTTTTCTTCATCTAGAGAATCGCTTAGAAAAACTTGTGTGATGCCGATTTTCATCATTTTCCATTGCATTACACACCCATTCATTTCGTGAGACTCGAGTGCCAGATGGTGCACTGTAAAGATTTACATTCATATCACAAAAATCTTCCTTAAAAGTAAAATAAGAGTTGGAAGATTCTTTTTTGTTTAGCTATCTAATTATTTTTGAACCACGCCTTGATCCAGCTGCTTCCATCAGAACCACCCATTATCCTCATTTAACTCTAACACTTTTATTGGGCGTCTTAACAGAACAAAACGAGCGTAATGATAATCACTTATACATGATATCAAAGTGCTAATGGTCATTAATTTCTGCTGAAAGTAAAGCGAACAAAGAAACCCTTGCAGGCGACCCCGCCTCCCTGTCTTGCTGAAAACAGCTTGTTAATTTTTTTCCAAATTGTCCAGGACTTAAAAACGGCACAATTACAAAGCACAGTAAATATAAAAGGATCAGTCAGTCGTCTCACCTTTTGAAACCTCTTCTGGTTGCCTTAAAAGCGGTTAAACGTCCAAATGATCTCGCGCTCTGAACTTGGAGGAGTCAGTGCGTCAAAGTGCCTGCAGAGGCGCGCACCAGAGGAGCAGAGGCGCGCCTTGCGCGCTCGCGTCAGTGGCCTGTTTGCTCTCCAGACCGCACGCCAAGCACGCTTCCTCACCCAGACTAACTTCATGCGTTTTCTGTGATTCTAAACGTGAGTATACAGCAGATTTTTTAAAATGGAAAAATGCAATAAAATGGAACAACGAAATCTCTTGACCGAATCAAATTCAGCCATAAATCTGTTGCCATTTTATGAAGCCGTTTAAAATGATCACTTCTTCATCGTGTCATAATAACCCTTCCCAGGCTTTATCAGATGAATTTTCTTTAATGTAAGTAAGAATCTGTGACTATAATCTTAAAGAAGTAAACATCCAGATCAGCTGATCTCAGTTGAACTTTACACCTGACGGATTTACTGTTTTCATTGCGTTCAGACCACGAACGCCCTCATTTTCATATCTTGTCTTATATTATTATTTACCCTTATTTAACCAGGGAGAAAAACGTATGAGACTTAACATCTCGTTCTCAAAAGTGCTCTGCTGTTGATGATAGACAATAATATATAACAATGCACAAACATTAACGAATACTCTTCGTCGGAGCATTTTCAAACATTTGCCACTTTCACTTTCCAAATGAGTGTTTTCAGTGCTTTCGATCAACATTACATTACATTTACAGATCAGCACATCGGAGGGAGTTTCCATGACCGTTCTCTCAGTGAGGAGCCCCGTGTGGTGCTCTTTTTGGACCTTTGTTCTCCTCCTGCTGGTCTTCCTGCAGATGGCAATCTCGCTGGTATACTTCAGGGGTGTCTTTATCTTCTCGGATGAAGTCCTCATCAGCCCCTTCTTCTTCTGCCTCACAAGTCAACATGGTCAGACGTCCTGCTGTGGGTGGGAAGGCAGAGCTTACGGCGGAGATGGCTCTGAGATGAAAATTAACTTCTTCGCACCACTGGTCCTCCTGTGTTTTTATGTTCCTGTGGTGTTTGTGGCCTTTGCCCTGCTGGCCATGCTGCTAGCCGCTTATGCTGAAGACACAAAAGTCCTCAGGTTCAGCATGATGTGCCAGGCTGCATCGAGCATGCTCACCCTGGTTGCCATTATAGGCTTCATGCTCCTGCATCTGTCGTATTTGAGTTGGAAAGACATGACTCTTTGGTTCTACATGTGCATCTTTGTGCAGATAGAACTGATTATCACAACTGTGCTCACCAGAGAATCAGCAAAAAGGCTAACATCTCACAGAGGAACAAATTGATTAATCTTTTACCTACCTCAACATGCAACAAGGACACAATCATTTTTCAGTCAGCATTCTCAAGATTGTGACAAACTGTACTTCAGCTCACTTCTTTCACAAGATCAGCTTAAGAAGTTGTACTGAGAGACAAACTGCTTTGTGAAGCAGAGTTTGTGGCTATCAACAAATACAAATCTCTCACTCATTTGTGAGAATTGGACTCCTTAAAAAAAGGAATCATATTCACAAAATCAGAGCAGAAAGTATTTTTTATATATATATATATATATATATATATATATATATATATATGACCATAACTAGAACTTTATTTAAAATGATTTACTGGTGAATATATGATCACAAAGTGCAATATTCCAGGTTTAATATGAAAGTTGTAAGGAATTAATTTGTATATAGTTTCCCTTCACAGATCTTTAAAATATAACTAACCTGAATTTGTATTTTCTCCCCATATGAAGAGGACACACAGCTGCAGAGCTGCACTAATTGGTGATCATTAACCCTCGACAGGGCAAGTGACCACATTTGTTAACTTCAGTAGGACTACATTCTATGGTTATTATATTAAATTTAAAAAAAAAAAAGTTAAAAATATATAGGTCCTTTAATAATCTCCAATAACCCTGTGGAGTTGAAATTTCAAGTATTTTTTTGACTGCCCCAGAAAGGGTTAAGGTTGTCTGGTGGAAATATGTTTCTGTAACATCACCACAGCTGTGGTTCAATGTCACAAAATTATACATTTTAACCCCAAAAGAGATCTATTTTTTTAAATCTATAAATATTTTAGTAACCGTATAAAGCATTACGTTGTCTAAGGGCGTGTCCACAACATCATGTGAAATTACAGTTAGGTTAATGATGATGAATCACTGTAAACGTTACCTTCACACCCAGCTCTTATAAAGCTACTCTGTTAGATGAAAATAAAGTGAGTAACTTCATCAAAATATAGTTTTAGTCGTGTCATTAAAATGTAGACAAAGGCACTTGGACAAAATTCAGTGCAAAGACATTGGTATATTATGTCGTCCCCCCCCAATCACCTACACTTTAAAGTAGTGACATCAATTAATTAGCCTGTCATCTGACTTTTTTTTTTAAATAAGAGAAGCATTACTCTATTAAAGGCCTTTGCTTTTATGATTTAAAATAACTTTATATGTCCATGTTTACTTATTTAAGTGGCATTTGGCAAGTTTATCATTATGTAAAAAAAAATTGCCGTACAAGTTGTAAAGCCTCGTCCTCTGCTGCTGGGTCTGCTGGCGTCTGCAATTTTTCCCCCTCAGCTTCCACATCAACATTGTTGAGTCCACAATTCTTCTGAGTTTGTCCAGACCTCTCGCCATCAGACCCAGGAGGCTGCGGGCTCTTAGTATATTGCAGTGTTTCCACCTCTGTAATGTCCAAGTCTGTTTCAGAAATATATGTCATCTCCAGGTCATCATCACAACAGTCTGAGGATTCTTCCTCCATAATCTCAGTCATCTGCTTTGATTTAGTTTGTGAGGTGGCCGATTTCTCTTTCTTCTTTGTGGTGTTCTTTGATTGATTTTCATCCTGTGTATGAGAAAAGTATAACTGATGTTCAAGAGGTCAATTCAGGGAACTACCAGTATTACAACATGTGACTTTTTGAAACTTTTACAAAAGGTATTATTTTGAGTACAAATACGTTAGATATACACACACTGAACCCTAAATTTCCATATGAAATATTTCTAGCATGTTTTCGTTGTTAAATTACACGTCTGCAGAAGTTTATTTTCTAGTTTACAACAGAAAGGTGTTCAAAGCTTTAAGAAAAATAAGACAACACCGCCACCTGTCGGTGAACCGGGAACACCACATCCTCGATGCCGCTGGTGGTGAGATATGAAACGGCTGCTTCAACCAGCTCAGCCTCGTTCATGCAGTAGAAAGCAGACCTGGAAACATTCCAGTGGACTTTGTTAGTACGGCTGACGGAAGATTTCACTGAAAAAGGACAACAACGCATTTTGTTTGTGTTTTTTTTTCTCCTTTGTCTTTGTCTCGTTTCATCCACTACCTTTCAGCCTTCCTTTTTCTCTGGCTCTTCAAACGCGCCCTTTCTTTGACTTTACCCTCTTTGTTTGCCATCCACGCAGGCAGCGCCCGGTGCCTTTCTGACATTTCCTTAAACGAATGGACACAATTTCGCGTCGTTTTCCCGTCTACGGCATATGATCAGCCCGTCTGCCATTATGAAAACAAAAACGGAGTACTTGTGGCGTGGTAAAATCACGTGATCAACTTCTTGACCTGTCAACTCTTCAGCGCCACCTATAGAGTGGTTTAGGTCACAACGTTCACAACAAGGAAATATTAAACATCACACTACCTTAGAAATTGCCTAACAACAAAATGTTTGAAGTGGAATATTAAATTCAGGAAATTAACCAAATACATAAAGACACAAATGTTTATCTTTATTTCACAGGTCAGATAAGACTGTAGTAATCTCTCACATAACTGGAAATGATCCTCATGTCCTCCCCAAATGTATCACTTAATCAAAACTTTATTGAGAGATAAATTGTGTAGCTGGGAAAAATGTGCAGAACCGTGTTCACAAAGTTCAGCCATGATAACCAAATGTGTCTGTCGCATTCCCTTCATGTCCTCCGTCACATCTCTTTCCCGGGACGCTTATATGAACACATGCACCCTGCAGTTTGTTGGGATTAATCAGGGTCACAGCCAGAGTGCTGCTTAATTAAAAGTGCAAAGTCTCTTCTTTAATTCCTGGAGTCTTTGCTCTCCAGTCATCTGGACTTACCGTGAGAGATGAATTCAGATTTTGTTTTGATTTCTTCATCCTCTTTTATCTTGCTAGAATATTTTCCAGTAATGTCAAGCAGCAAGACTCCAAATGAAAATATGCATTAAAAGAATCTGCTGTCATCAGCTTGTTCTTTCTGAAGTATTTATGCCACTTCTCAAGATGTGCTCAGATAACTGAAGTTGCATCTTGTACTTTCTTTGTAGATACAACAAATACATTCTGAAAATGAGGTTTTATGGAAGTGAAGAACTTCTGCCTGTGTGGCTTATTCTTACAAGCAGACAACTAAGTCTAGTCATATGACACTTTCTATTCTCTCTTTTCTCCTCTCTCTGTCTGTTTAATCACACTCTCCCTTAATCATGTGCAAAAGAACCATGAATCAGACTCTCACTTTCTGTCATAGTGTACCCAAAGCTGCCATTTCTTGCTCTGACCTTTTAATTATCTTTCTAAAGCCTATTCCTACCACCGCTTAGGCCTTGATTGCAAAGAGCAGCTTTGTATATTTGACAAAATTAAAAAAGGGGAGGAAGAGTCGGGGGGAAAAATCTAAAGGAAAACATCATGTTGCACTCTGAGTGTAATTTCCCTAAATCTTTTGGGTTCAGTGCATTTTAGGAATAACAAACAATCAGAGGCCTGAAGTGAAAAAAAAAAATCCTAAAAACCTCCCATAAGATGTTTTTTCATTACACCAGATGGCAATCAATAAAGGCTCTTTTTTGTTCTGTTTTAACAAACAAATGTACTCTTCACCCTACTAAATCTCTTGATGTAATGTAACACGCAGAAGAAAACAGAATGGAAACAGATGTTCATTAACACTTGTGAAGTTCCACCAAATCAGTATTTTAAACTTCAATAGCTGATTGTTTCTAACAGAAAGGTCAAATTGCAGCATTTTGATTAAAAGTAATAATTATTCATTGATAAAAATCATTGTGACATTAAATTTGTAATAAAAAAAATCACCAAAATCATGAAAAAAAAATCTGTGTTGAATCTAAAGTAGCACGGGACTCATCCCCCTCTTGGCCTGCAACCATGTCCACAGATCAGGCTGTGCTAAGAAGATTTCTGTTTGCTAATGGAATAAATCTTGTTCCTGCTTTTCTTGCATGCTGAATCTGAGGTCAAACATGGCCGTTAAAGTTTCTTACATGGGAATCAGTACGATGGCTTTGTTTAACACCAGTTTGATGCCACTGTCAGGTTTTCAGAGCTAGAATGAGATGAATTTCTGATAACACAGATAATGGTTTAACACACGAAACAACTTACAGTTCAGATTTAATATTCCAAATGTGCTCAAGATGAAGTGGAAAGAAATGAATTGAAAACCAGAGTGCACAGCTCATTTTTCACATATTTCTATTTTATAACCCCACTGGAACACCGTTGGTACATGCAAACTTTAAGGTACGCAGTGAGCAACGCAATGATTCTTCTATTTGCTTGGACTTTTATTTCATTTATTTTATTACAGACAACATAACCATAAGATAATTGATGTCATGGCTCATTAAATTAATTTGATTTAATTATATGCATCAGCATTTGTGTTTTAAAATTTCAACCAAATTTCAATTCATTCAGTTCATCATAATGTCACTACTTCAATCAAATTTCAAGAACCGTCATACATCAACAGTTGTTATAACCATCCAGACAAGGTATTACTCTGGAAAACTTTTGTCAGGGACTACATTGTTGTATGTTCACAAAGGCCTTTCATTGATCATTTCCAGAGGGAACAGTGATGGGGTTAGAAACATTTGGTAAGACAAATCAGTACTCCTGTTTTTTGTTTGTTTATTTGTTTTTTAAATTGGTTCCATGTGCTGTGGGTCAAAGAGGAGACATCCAGATTCTTATTATCAGAAGGTCCAAAAGCCATGTGATGATATGGGGTCATATCAGTGGCCTTGGCAAGGGTGATTTACGATTCTGCAGTGAAGCTAAAATCCATTATCAGTGATGTAACCTGGAATCATTGGATGCTTTGGGTCTTTCAGTGCTACACCGAGTTTTTCAGTGATGCTTTCTCAGCGGAATCTGAGATCTTCTTGATGGCTTTCTTGCTGTGTGGTCCCCTGATATTTGGTCTGTCTGTGGTACTGATCTGTCCCTGACCGAAAATGTGTGAAGAAATTACAAATACATTTAACCTTTACTGCAGCACTGCTGAAGACATGTTTGCAGGAAGAATATGACAAAAAAGAAAAAAAAAACAATTGAAACACTTCATAGCTTTGTGTCGTCAATGTCAGAACAGGTTTTGAGTGTTTTCAGAAGAAAGTGCCACATTATAAGCAGTATCGATTTTAATGCCCCAGCATTCTTTGGAATGAGTTGCAGGAAATATTAACAAATGAAATGAAACGGATGAGAATAAGACATTAAAGGTTCATAGTGTCTGCATAGGACTAGAAGTCAAACTAAATTTAAGGAAATGTATTTATTTCTTTAGATTCATGTCATTGGAGTTTTTTCCCTTATATCTAGGCTTATACAGTATCTAGGCTCATCCAGGGCTTCCCTGGTACATGTTATTTTCATCTCATAGTTGTCTCGACAGGCTTAACTGCTGTGAGTGAGGGTCACTGTAATTTCCCATCTGTCCTAGAAGCCCTCCTTTAAATGGGCATATGGTGTAATAGAGCACAGTTTACAAAGATCAAGACGTTTAAATTCAGTGAAAACATTCGTCTTAAAGGGAAGACGATTTCTGTCTCTGCTGGCTGAGTTTAACACCATCGTCCTATAACATGCTGAATCATATCTGTGAGCCTTGGTTAGATTCATTCACAGTTTAATGAGTTTGGTATAAAAATGTAAAAAATGACTTTCTCCTGTCCTGCAACACATAATGCAACAAAATCATCCATATTAAATAGAAAAGTAAGAAAATAATTCTTTAGCTTCAGCGATCTTTAAGCTCTTACTTGGGTTTGATCATTACTATGCAGTGCCATGCAAATTCTTCTGTAAATAAACACAATGCTGAGGACTTTCTTTCAGCCTTTTTTGTTTTAATCTCTGTGAATATCTTTTTTCCTTTATAGGCCAAGCTGAGTATTTGATTAGATGGCCACACATGATGCTTGATAACAGCTGGGATAGGCAACCCCCCTCACCTCATGAACCTGAACAGGATGAATGCAGGAAATTGATGGACACAGCATGGATATGGACATGTGGTGACTTACACAGCTCGAATTATTTCAATACGAGGCAGACATCTCACAGAACAAGAAATGTGAATTTAGATTAATGTACCAAAGTTTTTTTTTTTCTGTGATAGACCAATGTGGGGGTGTACCCTGCCTCTTGCCCAGTGACAGCTGGGATAGACTGAAGTCCCACAGCAGCACTGAACAGAATGAAGCAGGTGAAAATACAGAATGAATTGGGGGTGGGGGGTGCAGCACAGAATTTGAGTTTGAGGACAAATTAGAGGTTGTCCATACATGTTCATATAAAAACAAAACCGGGATTCAATAGAATTCAGGTGTCAGTAATCTCTAATATTCAAGTAGCATAGCTTATTTATACTCTGAGTTGTTTGAAATGCTTAAATTAATTTATCTATTTCTATATATTTCTATTTCTGATATCTGACTGTTGTGCTCAATCTGTTTTCACATCAGCCTAACATAGGAATAGAGTTTAATGTGCACGTGAACTGCTTCTGCAGCTTTGTAGCACTCGCACGTCCAAATTGGTACAATTTATTGGTTTTGTTGTGATTTGTTGGGAAAGCTTACACTATTTCAAGTTTTTTTCCTGACATTTGTGTAATGGGGTCAGTTTACTTTCCTTTCACCTTTTAAGCTGTTGTGATATGGGCTGAGATAAAAAAAAAAAGAAAGAATCAGAGAGAATCAGAGTTCAGCTCTTCCTGTTTCATGTCTAAATCTGTCTGAGAATAGGATGTTTGTGTTTACTCTCTGTGTCTGGGCCTACTGAGACACTGTGGCTTTGAACTCTAAGCTGGTTGTTGTGTAAGGAATCATTTATGGGGATGATTAAATTTGAAGTTACACTTCATATATATATATATATATATATATATATATATATATATGTGTGTGTGTGTGTGTGTGTGTGTGTGTGTGT
>JAOWBL010003068.1:0-12750 GCA_028564865.1 Zenarchopterus dispar | reverse complement strand
CAGACCTTGCATGCTTCTTTGAACATTTTAAATGTGAAAGTATGACTGCACAAGAAAACAAACAAACAAAAAAAGGAGCTTTCTTTGTCTAAAAACAGCATCAAAGCATGACTGAAGTTTTACAAAACTGCATCTGAGCAAACATAAGAAGAAGTCCTAGGAACAGATGAGGTAAAGGTGCAGTGCCATGTTAAGTGAAAAACACACTTCAGCAGAAACACCTTATATTTACTGAAAATCACACACTGCAAGGTAATGGAGTATGTGGGCCTGCAGCCAGCCAGACACCTTGCAGTCACAAGTCACCCTTGAAGTCCTCTGCAAACCAGGGTGTTTGAGGGAAATATGAGGTCTTCTGTCCAACAGCCAAAACTTGGTTGAAACTAAGTCAGACAACACAACCATAATCTGTAACACAGCAACAAATCTACATAATGACTGAAAAATAAAATATTCTTTCTTTCTTTTTTTTTTTGTTTTGAATGGGAAATCTCATTCTTGTTGTAGCAGGACCTTAGAAGAGCTGTGCTGTAGATCCTACTGAGTTGTGCTGGATACTTAGTATTGCTCACATGTTCATATACATATATATGTATATATGTATACATACATTTTATGGATGCAACTCCATGCAAGTACCTGGCTTAAAGTCAAATGCAACTTTTTATTTGATTATGTGCTAGTGTGATCACCTGTAACATTCAATTTTTTACATTTTGCAGATGCTTTTGTCCAACGCGACTTAGAAAAAAGGCATACAATCAAGCCACAATAACACAGTAAATTCCAAAGTAACTGCAGTTAAGATGGCATTCAAATGAATCCAACTAAGACAACATTCAAGCACAGTTTAGGAAGTTAAAGAGAAAGCACAGTTTACAACAGAAGATGCTCTTAACACACGGTAACTTGTTCCACTATTGAGGAACCATCCGAGAGAATAGTCTTGACTGAGATCGCCTTGAAAACTGGTCTCATTAATTATTTATTTGTTAATGTGTGGTCATTAACAATGTTAATGCAATTAGCAATGTTAATGACCACACATGACTATCCATTGTGCCACAGGTGGAAACAAACATTTCATGAGTATAAATCAGAACAGCTGCACTTCCCTGACTGACCACTGGGGGTTGACTCCAAAAGGGAACCAATCTCTCCTTGACCTCATTTAAAATGTCCAACTTCTTCCCTGGCTGGAAGAGGTCTGACCTGTTCCAGGGTCACACCGGAGCACTGCTAGTCCTCGTTTCTGCTCGTCAGCACTTGTTTCCAATGTCGTTTCGGTAGCCATATTTGAAATGAGGATGTTTGATTAAATTTGATAACGGTGAATGTAAAGTAATATTAATTGCTGTCATAGATTAGCATAAGCTAAATCAGCCAAGCTATAATAGCTACCATGACTGAAATGAGGTGGGTGAGTTCCAGATGGCTTTCAAGGCCTGCTCATTCAACCCACTTCAAACAGCACTCTGCAACATAAGGAAAAAGTACTCTTCGTTAAACGTATGGGTGATGTCACAGGCTGTATGTCCAGTTCTTCTTATACAATATATGATGTTAACACAATGCCAGGGAGGAACAACATCAGCAATATCATCAAAGAAAAAAATGTTTGTGTTCATCACTCTGGCAAGGATTATAAATTAGTTCTCAAACAAACTGGAGCCTATTATTTATCAGTTTACAAAGAATTTCTACAACTTGAAAGCATTCAAAACAGTTGTTAATCTTTCCAGGAATGGATGTGCCATCAATCACCTCCACCACATTAGATCATGCAATGCTCAGACAAACTGCATGGGAGAAAAGAAAAGAGAAAATCAAGAGCGACATCTCAGAGTCTACAGGTCTCATTAATAATAATAATAATAATAATAACAATAATAATAAACATTACAACACGGTTTATGACTGAAATATTGCACCTTAAAAAGCACAAGATTTCTGCCACAGTGCCCTTGGATACACAAGATCAAAGTGGAGACGTTTAGCCATAATGCTCATCTCCATGTTCTGCAAAAAAATAGAAGACATAAACATATCAGCACAAACATCATATACCACCTGTCACCTGGTGGAAGGGTGATGCTTTTAATTAGCAGTTTAAGCTAAAATTATGAGCACTTAAAAAAAGTGGACAAAATACGATGGTATTAGAGTCTAAGAGCAGAAAAGCATAGTTATGAACATTTTTCTTCTGTATACACAAATGTGGTTTGACAGGCACAGAGCTGTGATGAGTAAAAGATGAATCATCTTTATATACTCATAACTACCCAACACATGCTTGGCAATGCAGACACTGTCTGATGTTTGTGGGGTACAAATCCTCTCATATAAGAAAGTTTGCTTTTCTCAGAGGCTGTGATACACTCATATCTACGCATGAGCCTTTTTACACATCCATGCTTCTAAGATGAATTAAGCACCATTGTTACTCATTACACTCACCACTGTGTTACGTCTGGCAGGTGTCATTTTTGGAGTGCAAAAGAAGAATGCCTTGAATCTTTTTTTTTTTAGATGAAATTCCTGATTTTGCAGACGGACTTGGTGGACCTGCAGAAGATAAGCTGTTTTGTTGCACACAATTCAAACAGAATTTTTTTACAACTGCCTCTCATCTATTTTTTGTGATTATTGGGAAGGGAAAAGCATCAAAAATAAAAACACAGTCACAGCAAAGCCTTTTTACCAGGATGCTCCAAAATAAATATTCAAAGATACTAGTATGTTTTTAAAAAGGAATGAGAGTCAAACATGAGCAGGTGAAGTCAGACCAAATCAAATATCACCAAAACTGAAATTTCATTATAGTTCCTTTGGCATCTAGTAGATCTCTCCATATTTGAAAAAACTAATCAATTTTTATCAGCTAGACAACATGTTTTATTCTATGGAAGAAACTCTACATAATGGTGACTGTTTCATTAGTTTGAGTCTTGCTTGTGTACAAAAATAAACAGCGAGGGGAACAGGATGCAACACCAAGATTGGCATGTCCTCGAGACCTT
This sequence comes from Zenarchopterus dispar, assembly GCA_028564865.1. Taxonomy (NCBI): domain Eukaryota; kingdom Metazoa; phylum Chordata; class Actinopteri; order Beloniformes; family Zenarchopteridae; genus Zenarchopterus; species Zenarchopterus dispar. Next base: position 9,730 of record JAOWBL010003068.1, on the reverse strand, counting down.
TGTGTTGCAAATGCTCTGTTTTCACTGAAACCTGATAGATTCTGCCTGCTGCACAGTCTAAAAGCAACACCAAAAGCTGTTTAATCCTTTGAAATGAAGAGCAAGTCATTTCATTATAATATTAGGTTGTATCTTTTTAAGAAGTCAAATTGTCAACGCTTATATATTTTCTAAGCTAAATGTAGGAATGCAACCTCGAGATGAAATCTGAAAAAGATCTATTCGTAGAGTGGAGTGCTGAAACATTTGGACATTCATGTGAAAAAGTAACAACTGCTAATTTAAAAGGTACTCAAGGCTTATTTCCTGAAGGTGGTTTGCTGAAGATGTTGTATTTATTGGTTTAAATTTGAAAGTTGTCAAATGGTATGCAAACACATAACTTTTATGCACTGATGGAATACATCCACTACACAAAAACTATTATACTTTTTGCTTTAAGTTCAAAAATAGACAAATTAATAGAATTATTGGCCCAAAACTTGCCTTGCACTTTATTATATGATCTACACATGCATGTAGTTTTTTTGGCTTTAACTTTTTTCAAGCAGATATATCAAATTTTATGTCCTTCTCAAAAAATATGACTTGTAGTGGTTTTATTGACAAGTTCGTGTTGAAATATCATCTAGGTCATCAATAACATGTACAGTGAAGTTAACATGATCTTAGCCGCTAAAAGCAAACCATGATCTTTCTAATCATAACCAGGTACTTGGACTCCTTAATCTAGAAAAGTCACGTTAGAGCCTACAACTAGGGCAGCTTAGTGGCTTAGTAGTTAGCACTGTTACCTCACAGCAAGAAGGTTCCTGGTTCGAGTCCCGGCAGGAGTCTTTCTGTCTGGAGTTTGCATGTTGTGCCCGTGCTTGCATGGGTTTTCTCCAGGTACTCCGGTTTCCTCCCACAGTCCAAAAAAGATGTATGTAAGGTTGATGGAGAACTCTAAATTGCCCGTAGGTGTGTGTGTGTGCATGGTTGTTTGTTTGTATATGTGGCCTTGCGATGGACTGGTGACCTGTCCAGGGTGTACCTCTGCCTCTTGCCTGCAATGGGCTGAGATTGGCTCCAGCAGACCCCTGTGACCCAGAAATGGATTCAGTGGGTATAGAAAAACCTAAGGAAACAGTAATTCAGCAAATGAAACTGTCAGAAATGAGTGAATTAACTAAAAAGGAGAATGACAAAAGAACTGTATCATTGACTGTCAGTGTTTGATGTAACATCTTGGACATGCTCGCACATGTTGTTATTCAGTAACTCAGAGGCATATTAAACTTATGGACAAAGATGTCATTCAAATCTTGAAATGTTGGGGGCTTTACCCAGTCCTGATGTCTTTGATAACTTCATATGATATTTTGCCTCATTTAAGGTTATTCAAATGTTACACGTCAATGTCTTTTATTAGTAACTTCCAAAATAGGCTGGCTTTAACAACTTGTCATGAAATCTGAGTAGAACCAGTTATTATTCAGCTTTAAGAATCACAGTTAACAGAAGAAGCAAAACAATATAAAGAAAATGAAGCTTTAACACTAATCTGATAAACATATGATGAGTTGTATTTTGTTAACACTTTGTTCAGTATTGAAAGTGACCAACTCATGTCTCAGAGTTTCTGCGTCTATTGTGTGAGAGGCTTGTTTTTGAACTGTGTTAATCTGTGTCTTCTCTGATTCCCCGTCTTCAACTGTCCATCTCTGATGGTGTCCCATCTGTCTGCTGCGCTCTTCATCTCCTCTGCTCCTCCTGTTCTTTTCTCTTCTCTCCAGTCCCGCTCATGAAAATGCTGCAATCATATGGCAACCAAAATATAACAAACATTTCTCTTCTTTAAAAAATAAAATATGAAATTAGTCCAATTCTTAAAGGAAGGTGTCTTTATGCTTTTCTGTGCACTCACTTAACCGCTCTTTTGAACACAATAACAGGTTTGTCTTAAAATAAGATTCTTGCATTATGCATTTCAATCATGTTTCACTTTTTTATTTAATTGAGTTGCTTTGTTTGTATGAGATATTTTGAAGTTATTTGGCTCTCAATTATATTTTTCATTTACTAAAACATATTTTTCAAGATTGAAATGACGTTTAAATAACATAGTTATCTTTATTTGAATATGTATCTTTTAGGTGATTGATATTTTTTTTTGTTACAGAATTGTTTAAGGACATTAGCAACATTACTTGGATAAAGATTTCTCCCTGTTCATCAACCTAAGGTTGTAGATGAAGTGCAGTCTGCAGTTGTAGAAACAAGAAACACTCTTCTAAGTTTCATCTGTACTTACTTGCCTCAGAAGAACTTTTGAGTATTTCTAAATGGGATTGCGTGTTTAAAATACAGATGAAACTGAAACATAGCCTCCCTTCATTTATCAGGAAACTTAACTTTATTATCACACAACCCTAAGTCAGGAGAAGTTGATACGATATGGAAAACACAAAGATCCTCAGTGATTCTTTTTTATACTCTTTAATTATTTTGCAGACAGTGTGAACCAAAGACATTTCATGTTTTATTGTTTTAATTTAATCTTTCATTTTGTTTGTTAATATACAAAACATCCATTTTTGCACATCAAACCAGCAAAAAAAAATATAAAAGAAATTTACATGGGGGTAATTTTAGTTCTAGTAGTCAGTGATTGGATGGATCAAGTGGTTATATGTGATGTAGCTCATGGACTGTCTGGAGTGCAGTTTTTAAGGTCATTTTTCAGAACTCTAGTTGGCAAATATGGGCAAAACTGAGGAACAAATAAGCGCGCTAGCTGGTTGAAACACTCTCACCTTAAATCAGTTACTAGAAACAAACTATATTAGCTTAGCTTAGCTCCTGCAAACCTCAGCATCATAGGTTTGCAGGAGCAAATGTCAGGTAACATTACCTGACATTCATCCTGATTTAACCTGTCTATCCATTCTTGCTTCAGATGTTGTCTTGATAGTAACGTCTGAAGTGAGGACTGCTGGAGCTCTGAGCAAAGGCGATTCCTGGCAGCTGCTCTTACTGAGCAACCTCCACCCCCGGACCCTTAACAGGCCAGCCCAGTCCCAGACCCCCTTGATGCAATCTCTTATTACAATTAACAGCACAGCGAGCCACATTATAAGAATGTAATTTTTTTGTTTATGTCTCCTGTGAAGGCAGACATTTTATAATGAAGGTCAGTGGAAAGTGACTCACCTTTTGAGTCTGGCCCTAGTGGTCATTCAGTGTATTGCATTTCCATACTGGATTCAGCTGTTTGAAACAACACATTTATGAAATTTTTAAAAAAAATTACATTATGCAGTACTGCATGTTTATGTTGATACAAAACTAATAAAACATAAACTTTTTGGAAAGGCACTAATTCAGATGAGACATCCATGATTTTCATGGGGTTTGTAAGATAGAAAACCCTTTTATATTACGCTTTAAAAAGCCCCAAGACAAATGAAATATTTTACTTGTAGCTTGTACTTTTTTATTATTATTCTTATTCTCGCAAGACATTATTATTCACAACATCCACATATGTGAACACATGCTGGGTTGTCTGCACAATAATATTTGATTATGCTTTAGGAGGGCTGAAGCGACGAGACATAAAAATTCCAAACAAGAGCTTTGGTCTTAGGAGATTAACATTTATCATGCAGTCTTTATTGTTTGGTTTGTAAAATGTCAGCAAAGGGGGATATAAGGGAAAAATGTCAATCTCCGAAGAGTCCAAACGGATGTAATGAATGTTTTTGATTTTTGTTTCATTTTCTTGTCCAATAGAAAGCTAAAATCCCTTAGTTTTTATTATCATGAGGTGAAATGCAGAGAAAGCATCAGAATGTTTGGCATTTTTTCTCAGCAATGTAGCTCTGGGGGAAAACATTTAGGAAATACCGGCGAGCACCTCATATGCAGTGGATGGCATGAGCGTAACAGAGGGGCGTGCACAGTGTTGGTGCCTCAGTATCATAGACATTAAGCACACCCAGTGGAAAAGGCCCAGTGGCACGCTGCCAAATCCACACTGGGGCACAGCTGGCACTCGATATGGGTATATGCACTCCTCCGTTATGTGGAACACTCACACAATCGCACACATGAACGTATGCCTGTGAATGACCTTGTTGCAAGGAGAATCAGTAAAAGCAACTTATCAATCTTTCTGTACTGGATATTACAAGACATCGATCAGCGCTGTGAGTCCTGATTGATGCGAGTTCAGAGCACCAAAGTCCTCGGAAGTAGCACCTTCTAGAACAACATGTACGCACACTGATGCGTGTGCAAACATTTCACCTGATATATGTGAGACATAGCACCGAGCATGTGTTCACACTAATGCAAGCAAGTGTGCGTTTGGACGAGCACGTACTGTACATGAACACGGCGCAAACACAAATGTGGAGCCATGAAAATGCAAAACAAAAATTAAATATTAACCAAACAAACAACAACGAGATGCAGTCCCTTCACCACTGCCCCCCCCACCCCCAGTATGCCTCATCTGGCCTGCCGATCGTTCTGGTCCAGTGCACACCCCCCCACACACACACACACACAAACACACCAGCATATGAAGAGTCAAACTCCCCATCTCAGACTAATCAGTTGACTGCACTAATTGCAAATGCAAATATGCAAATTTATATTAATTAATTACTCCACTAATTAGTTCTCTTGTCTTTTCAGGTAATAAATCATGGTGTGGTTGAGAGAGAACGAGACACGGCGGTTGTCTTTTGTCTAAGAAAATCCTTGTCTCAGGTTTGGATCTGATCCTCTGATGTTTTCGGGACAGATTTCATCAAACTGTCATCCACCGAGAATCCTTCACTTTACTTGTTTTTAAAAACCACACTTTTAGCTTAGTTAATTATTGTAATTTCTAATTCATGTGTTATTCTTTAAGGGTGGAAGTATTGTAATTTGGGAGGTATAACAAATAGCAGAGAATGGTAAATCAGGGAGTCTGGCTGACAGTTCTTGCCTGTCAGCTCTTTTAATTATCACATTATCAGCTTTTATAGGCACAGTGCGTGGTGCAGAGCTGCAAATGAAGGCACCACACATCACATGCTGAGTCTCAAGCATTTCTCAATTGATGTCAGCAGTTAGAGCGAATTGTGTCTGGATGATGAGTACAAGGTGAAGTGGTTAAGAAGAGGGTAACGGAGCGGTAATACAACAGGATTTTGTACGACGTTTAATTCAGAGTCACATCTTGCAGGGTATGTCTTTAGGAAAACCTTGGGAAGAAGCTTCACTTTTAAAAAAAAAAAAAAAACTGACACTGACTCTTTAATGAGCCCTGTAATGTTAGTTTTCTCATTGACAACTCTCACTATTTATGTTTCATTGCTTTGCACTGAGCTCCGTGTGCAATTAAGCAAACGGTAAGCACAAAGGCTAAATGAAGAAGTGCTTACACGTTGGCACATACAAGTGCAAGCCATTTATTCTGAGTACTTGTTGATACACTTGAACACTTCAGTCGTTGATAATAATCTCAGAGTCTTGTTATCGTGCCACAAAGCTGTTGTTGGGTGATTCATTGTCTCAGACATTTTAAGTAACACCTCGGGCACGCATGATCTTCATTTTCTTCTGTGTGACTATGTATGCTATATAGCTTTCTGTGCACCTATGGGGTCAAAGGTTAACACTGGATGGAGTTTTTTCTTTCTCAGAGAAAACACTGGTCCTAAAGCACTTGAAATGCTTTGTTTGCAGTCCAGCCTTCGTTTCCTTTATTCAGTGATGTCACCATTTTGTAATGCCTGCCTTGTGGCACATTTGGCACAGAAGAAATAAAGATGGAGCAGCTGTCTTGCACTAGGAGATTATTTACCAGTTGGAAGAGACAAGAAAGAGAGACAAGAGCTAAAACAACAATACAAGATTTGCTTCGGCAATGTGCAGCATGAGGAAGAGCATGTGTTTGTAACATTAAAGAAAGTAACCTTTTCTAGTAAACTGCCACAATAGCATTATGAATGTAATGACCTTTACTTACAGTCTTTCATATTTAACCATAGACAAACACATGCACACGCACACACAGGCGCGCTATCTCTCTCTCTCACTATATATATATATATATATATATATATATATATATTTACACACACCCAACTATCTCCCCTGGGTAGCTTGGGTGTGTGGTTGTTCATATTGAGCTCAGGCCCTCTAGGGCTTTTAATGTCTAGGGCTCTTCTAATGTCATCGGATCTGGTGGAGCCACTCTCCCAGCTTGGAGGACACAGCTCCAAGTGTTCCAATTACTATTAGCACCAGTTCTGCTTTCACTCTCCAGATCTTCTCCATCCCTTCCTTCAACCCCTGGCACTTCTCCAGTTTCTCATGTTCCTTCTTCTTGATATTGCTGTCACCTCGGATCTCCACATCAATTACCACTGCTTGCTTCTGGAGCTTGTCAACCACCACTATGTCCTGTTTGTTAGCTATTACCAGTCTATTGGTCTGGATCTAAAAGTCGCACAGGACCTTTGCTCTTTCATTATTCACCACCCATGGAGGTATCTCCCATCTTGTTTCTGGCACTTCCAACCCATATTCAGTGCAGAAATGTGTATTACATATGATTTTTCATTACATCAACTAAGTCTGTGCAGAAACAAGAAAAATCAGAAGATGTTTTTCAATTCCAGGGGAATAACACAGCCTCCCTATGAAGATGTGCTGGAGAAGAGAGTCCAACTGAGAGTCAAACCTCTCTAATAACACAGCCTCCCTATGAAGATGTGCTGGAGAAGAGAGTCCAACTGAGAGTCAAACCTCAGATTTATTTCTGTTTTAACCCTCACCTGGGGCCATGACTAAAGTGATTGAAAAAATCAGATGAAGGATACAAGCGGCTGATGTGAGTTTCCTCTGCAGGGCAGCTGGAATCAAACTTAGACATAGGGTGAGAAGTGCAGTCATCCAGGAGGGACTTGGAGTGGGCTTGCTGCTCCTTCACATCAGTAGAAGCCAATTGAGGATGTTTAGGCATCTGGTTAGGATTCCTCCTGGATGCCTTTCTAGGGAGGTGACATACTGGAGGGATTATATCTCTCGGCTGGCTTCGGAACGCCTCAGTATTCTTCCAGAAGAGCTTGAGGCGGTTGAAATTATCACTCATTGTATGAAAAAGTGTAAACCACAGCTACAATACATCATTAAAAACAAAAGCCATATAAAAGATGCATGTAGCTACTATGACGTGTGCTTGGTTTGTATTTTATGGTTTTAGAAACCTTTAGTTTGTCATTTGATCATTGCAGTCTTGGATTTTAGAAACCAAAGGTAGATCTGGCTACTTCTGGTCTGGACATCCTGCCACTGGATTGCAAACACTGAGCTAACCTGTGGTGATACATGTGGTCATACAATCAATTATGCATAATTGCCTTTACACAAATTAAAAGGTAAATTATATAACAAACCACCCAATGTACAGGTATCAATCATATTATAGTCCAGTTGAGTCTTTTGACCCTTAAATAGCTTGTCAAATTCCATCTTGTGACTACACTGTAAAAACAAACAAACAAACAAAACAAAAACAAACAAAAAACTCTCTTCTTGCACAGCCCTGGCTCTGGAAACATGAACCAGACAAAGTGGTGGCAGCTTGCTCCACAAACCTTAACAAACATTGCTCCAGGGAATCACTGATAGAGGTAGGGTTTGTTCTCTGTTTGCTGTTTTCTCAGGGAGCACTGGAGGGGGGGCTAGCTTTCTGCATCTTGTTGTTGTTGAAATATCAACAAAGAAGACGGCATCCAGAAATCGCTCACCCAACCTGTAAGCCAAGGCCTTTGTTTTCCTCTGTCCAGGAGTATCCGTGTTCATTCCTTTTTCATCTAGAAAACGGAAGAACAACAAAATGAGAGCAGGATCAAACGTGAGGGTTTCTTGGCACACATATTTCAAAGAAATAACTTCTATTATTATATAAATAATTGATCAAACTTATTATATAAGTAACTTAATATTTTATATTTTTCATTATGGTGCAATCAATTCATTAAGCAGAAGTAAGAGCTGTTCCCAAGAGTTCTGCATAAGTATGACTAGGATAGATTTACTTCAGCATATTATAGAGGTACTTTCATGTGGCTACTTCTTCTTTGATACTGTTGTTTAAGGTGACACAATTTATCAAATGGTTTGAGTTATTTTTCAGATTATAATTTAAAAAACCCAATTAATAAAATATAAGATCTCATACTGTTTAAAAGTGATCTACCTTTATTGCCTGGTGTGGATTCATTCATGGAGCCATGTTTACTGATCTTGACGGAGATCCATGTTGTTGAAACCCATTACCATATTCAAGATATAACACTAAAATCATGGAAAGAACATACTCTAAAACCTGCATGCGGATGGGTTTCCTGATGGTTGAAGCAGCACCTACTGTATTATCCTCCCACCCACACGAGCTTCACATGCAGCATGGTGGATGTGCAGAGGAGGGCTGAGGATTGAGGGACTGATAACTAGAGGCCAAGTCCTGGACCAGTGTCCTCCAGCTGTGCTGTTCTACCCAATTAGAAACTCCATATGCTTCCCCACTCAGCTGCCGACTGGCTACACCTCCCACCCACACAGCTGAAGCATTGTGTGCTCCTGTTTATGTGTGCATGCATGTTTTCTGTTGCTGCTGTCATCTGTTGACACAAACACTCTGGCGAGGTGAAGGGGAACTTTTTCCAGTGTCCATTTGAGTTTGGGTCCATGATTTCCCACCATTCAGCTATATGCTCACCTCACAGATTGAATTTTTGTAAAATGGACCATTACTGCAATTCTCTCAACTCACTTTCTGACACTCAGAATGACTCAGATTGCAAGTGCTCCTTTGATAACAAGCATTCAGGTATACAGAAGTGCTAATAGTATTAAAATATGGGCATATGAATAATGGATATGTTTTTGAAAATGTATAATGTAAAGATGTTAGTCCTGTTTTCAGACAGAGACGGGATGCAGACGTGAAATGTTGCTGCAGGCGCCCGTTTCTCTTTCAAAGCACAATCTGTTCACACACATTCAAAGTGGCTGTGACAATCTGTTGTGGTAGAATGCGCGACTTCCATGCTCAGAGAGTGATAAGATAAATAAAAATGTGTCAGATTTCATATTTAAGTGAGAGTCACATCTTTACTTTTGTATAAATATGGTATGATACACATAACTGGACTATGAAACAGAAAAGGTGTGACTATGGAGACAGTAAACACATAATTTATTATTTCTTTCTTTACTGAAAAGACTAAAAAATAAAAGTAAACTTTCCCTTTTTTTGAATGAATTGGGCTTATTTGCCAACTTTTACACATTTTTCATGATAGTTCTTTTTCCAATTGTGGCACCATTATGATTGACACGTCTGAGATTTCATCTTCTCACGTAATTGACACTTTCATGTAATTGTGGTGATATCATTTCTGTCTCCATCATCCCTTCCTTTCACCTCTACTCATTAGCCTTAAACCATCCCTGACTTAACCAGCTCCAGTAGTTCTTCCAGTGTATCTTCATCCTTTGCTTTTCTCTTTTCCTTATCTTGTATTGAATATTTCTTTTTTGTGTGTGAAAGTATAAATATATGCAGGGGCAGGCTGCAAAAATTATTCAGTTTCTACTGAACCCTGTGTTAAAATGTCCAACTTTATAACAGATGAAAACATATATATATATATATATATATATATATATATATATATAT
>JAOWBL010003067.1:0-12751 GCA_028564865.1 Zenarchopterus dispar | reverse complement strand
GATTCTTCCCTCATATATCTTGTCTGTTTAATAAACTATAAAATGTCTCCATGCCAATAAATTTTACTTTTTATCTCTGGATTGTTATCTGATATGGAGGGGGGAAGCACTTCACTTCATAGCTTATTTTCTAAGCACAAAAACATCATAGCTATATTAATTTTTTTTAAATTAATATTTAAAGGTGGGAATATTTGTGGTTTTAAAAAAAAAGTGGGTTTTGTCTTACCTCCATGTGTTTGTTTCATGGACGTAAACTTCTATTGTTTTAAGAGTGGTGAGACCATCATATCCTCCGACAGCCAGCAACACACCATTGAAGACGACAAGAGACATCTGAGACATGGTAAGGACGGAAACTGAGATTTTAATAAGTAGATTATCATTAATAAAGCAGATGATGTGTTTTTTTTTTTTAATATCGAAAGCATCTCTGGTGTTTTCCCTTAATGAGATAGGCAATTACACTTCACAATCATAAACCCTCATAAGGGATAAAATAGGGTTTTGGTATACAGTATTCATGCTACTAATATGCATTTTACTTTAATGTTTGCTGGAGAGACAGTCAACCATTTCAGTCTACAGTAGATCTGTAGTCTAGAAGTAGTGTAGGTCCCTTCTGTGCCCTCATCTGACCTGTTTAATAAAACTTTTGTTTTGTTATCTCTTTGCAAATTCTACTTTCTTGCATTACCACTTGCAATACCTTCACCTACTTAGATGTAACGGTTTCATCATACTGATCTTTTACTCACATTGTCTCTTTTGTTCCTCATGCATTTCACAGATGTCCACCTCGTCGTGTCCGGATGAAACCTCTCAGCAGCACAGAGCTCCAGGTCGAGCTCATCTATCCCCCCAGCTACATAAATATGTCCCAGGTACACGGTGCAGCCAGCGCCCTCCCTGGGACTCAGCATGTGGGCGCATATCGACCAGGTAGCATTCACAGGGTTGTACTTCTCCACTGGAAACATTCACAAGGTAGAATCAGTCCATCAAACATATGCAATCTTTGTGTAATCCTACTGTAAATAGTAACCACAGAATATCTATGTTATATTGATATAGCACCGTTTTAACCAATGCACTTTATCTGAAAAGAAAACTTCTAAAATACAAATACGTTTTTGGTTATTTCCTAATAAAAGTCTGCAGTGGTCCAGAAATAATATAGCTTTTAGCTATGTTTGCAGTCGGGGACTGTCAACTGGAGAGGAACCAAAAAAAGGTTGTGGGAATTTTCCTGACATAGCCTTCTCACAGACTGAAATATTTAGTGACAAGTTGCAGGACAACATAGTCCTTATTTATTTTTGGCAGGGTCAGTGGGCTAGAGAGTGTTTGTTTGTGGGAGTGTGTGCATGTGTGCCCATGTAAGCGTACGTGGAACGTACAGATTAAGGGATCTATGACTTAGTTTTTTTTTAGTGTGACTTAAATCTTGTCACACGTTTAAAAGCTGTTAAATAAAAGGATTTTTTTTCTTTTTTCGATGGTCAAATTAGGACTTCATTAAAAGTCCTAAAGCAAGAAAGGGGACACATTCTTACAAAAACACAGTTTTACAATAATCGTGTTCCATTCATTACTCTTTTTTAAAAATTGTGCTGCTTTACATTATTTGATGCTAGATACAATCATTTATTTTAAAATAATTCTCCCACCTGAGTTCAAAGTACTTTTGCCATCATTTCCGCCGATCACATACAAGTGACCCTGCAGCACAGCAGCCATTGCTCTGGTTCTTCTGGTCAGCATTGGCACCTGCTTACTCCAAGTGTTCACTTTTGGATCATACCTAGATAAATTTAACAAAACCAAGAGAATATAAGTCCACAAACCCAGATGAGATGAAGTGGAGATGTCAAGGTTGTAGAGCAAGAGCAAAGCAGAGATGAAGGAGGAGAAAGTTAAAAATCTCCTCCGTCGATCATCACGGGGAATGTGAGATCACTTGTAGATACAGTGGATAAGCTTGGAGCACTACGGAGGACACATCTTGAATATCAAAAATTCAGTATTATGTATTTCACTTAGAGACATCTTCAGAAGCACATTATAACTACCATTCTTCTGTACCAGGCTTCCAAACTATATGAGCAAACAGAGACTGAAGACAGCACAGTAGATTAAGTATCCAAAAATCAAACAAAGGTGCTTTTAGTCGTCTAATTGTGGAGAAAATAATACAAAATTGTGTAACATAATGAGATATCTTGAGCAGAGAGCGTAGTTAAAGGTATGACACCTGATTATGTAAGTGTTTGACCTTAAGGCTCACTTATGCCTCAGTACCTCTCCACGGTGTTCAAGGCAGTAATACCATCATGTCCTCCAATAGCATACAGGTATCCATCCATCGTCACCAGACACACACCGCTGCGGGGGCTGCTCAAGGGTGCTACATCTGTACTCCAGCTGTCTGAGTTGGGGCTGTACCTGTCATAATGGACATCAAAGTGGGGATGAAATCAGTTGCAGAGGCAACACAAGCTGCTGGTAAGAACAAAAAAAATGAATTTTCACAGCAGCATATTTTCACAACAAATTTGCATTTTTGAAGTACATTGTTTGGTTGCATTTATGTGCTTTTGAGAAGAAAAAAACACACACAAAGTATTTGAACTGTGTTGACATCTGCGTAAACATCTACCAGAGTGCCTCCTCTGTATTGAATGGCTATTAAAGTTCCTTTCTCTCTATTCAAGGCTATTAGCTGGAAACTTACATTGCACAAAAAAACATCACAGCCTCCTAATTGCCAAAATTTTGCTTCAGGAAATAGTCACAACAGTAATGTAAATACCCCCCAGAGATCTACTGCAATCAGGTAACCACAGTGAAAGCTCACTGTTTCAGGCTATTGAGAGCCGACTGGTATGTAGTAGGTCTGCAGCCAATCAGGCGTGATCATTGTGAGAATACTGTCAGGATTTATTGAACTGGTGAAAGACTGTGGGAATTGGATGTTAATGGTCTTGCTAGAAATTAATTGGCAAAAAACATGTCTTGCATAGGAACTCATTTCATACAATATACTGGGGTGACATGCCATTTAGGGCTTAGAACATTAAAACAAGAATTTTAAAACTGATTCTAAAGCTGAAAGGAAGCCAGTGACGAGTTTTTAAAGTCAGAGCCATTGTACCCTCCCTCCCAGCAGGGATGAACAGGGTTCCCCTCCTCCCTGCTGCGATTGTCAATGGGGAGGACTATCCTCAGTGAGCTCCAAGTTGAGCTGCCTCAACAAAAACCAGACCTCATGAAAGATCCAAGGTGTCTGCAGTGATGGGAACTACCTCCATGAGCCGTCTTGTAACAGATGTGGACAAGTGAGACTATTTAGATGTCACTACCAAAAAAACACAATAATAATCTTTATTTGTCAGTATATATCTCACTAAACACACCTAAATGTGTCCTCTGCTTTTAACCCATCACCAGTTACTCTAGTAGCAGTGAGCTGCCATTTTTCCAGCACCCAGGTAGTAGTTGGGGGTTAAGGGCCTTGCTCACCACTGTTACCAGCACAGGGGATTGAACTTGGGTCCTCCACCCCCAAGATCCCCTCTGTAACTACTAAGCTACCACTCCCCCGAAAATACATCTGAAATAAGAATGGATGGACGGCTATGATCATTGTTAGCATAAGTGGGTGGGTTCTATCCATATGCCAGGCTTAGTTATTTTTCCCATTTTGGAAGGGGGGTTGAGTGGAGTCAGGTCCTACCCAGATAGTGATAACTAGATCTCCCACAACTGGACTCCAAAATCACTAGTCAGAAAACTGACAGTTGACAGGTCTCTCAGCTCTGTCCTTAAGGATACTGGGATAACCCTTAGGGATAAAGTAAAGATCTCAGTCATCTGGGAGATACTAAGGTATAATTACTGGTACTAAACCTTGAAAAGAAGCCTGTTGAGTTGGTTTGAGTATCTGATAAGGATTATGGATACCTCCAGGGAATACTTTGAAGACATGTCCTTACTGGAGGATTCCTTGGGATAGACCTGGAAGAAATTATGGCTTGGGAGAACCTGAGTATCTCCCAGATAGAGCTGGAGGGAGTGTTTGGGTAGAAGGAGTTCTGGGGATATATATTCAGACTGTTGCTTCCATGACAATATCAGTGATAAGTGGTAGAAAAGGAAAGGATTAATGGGCATGTAAGATGCACTAGGACATTGTTAGAAGCCAGTATAAGACTTGCTTGAAACTAGACCTGGTAATTACCAGCAAACACAGAAACATGATTATATGGTATAGAAGCGGGACTATGGCAAGAAATACATGATCTACTGAACAGATACAGTCAGGGAACAAGGTGGTGAAGAAACATATTTGCCGACTCAAACAAACTGTGTTTCAACCATCCCTATGGAAACAGAGCCTCCTTTAACACATCCGATAAAATAGCAGGAAAAGAAAGGCCACAGTAGTGCAGTGTGTGTTTATGTGTGTGCACAGAAGAAAGACTTTATTGACTGTTTCTATGAGGAACACGAAAATCCCATTAGTGCATTTGTAAGGGTTTTTGATGACCTATTGCTCACTAAAAAAGTGACTTTTGGTCAATTTTCTTTTTTTATATCAAGGCTGACCTTTATGAGGACGTACACAAAAAAAAAAACTTTAAGTTTTCTCTCACCACCACCACTGCTATTGTTACATACGCCAAACTATAGTTCAAAAGCTTTTTTCTTTTTGCAGTGGTTCTTAGGGCAAGACTGTTTCTAGTAATTTTAGAGACAGCCTTGACTGTAAATCTTTGCAGACAGGATGTAACACAACTGTTGGAGAAGGCTTTTAGTTGGCACAATCACATCAGTCTACATCTCTGATTTATTAATGCAGATATCCCTCCTGAGGGTACAGTCTGTACAGCCAATCTTAAATCAACTGAGCACCAATGTGATATTTTAAACCAAAGTGCTGGACAGTATTCTCTAGGCCTGTGAATAGAAATGGATTTTCTGGAGTTGCTTAAACAGTCCACTGAATCAACGTTTCTAATGTACTCAGAAAGCTGATTTCAAAGACTAGGACAGCAAACAGTATGGACAACTTTTGTTGGACAGTTGGAATGGGGAATAAGTAACAGATTGAAAGTTGGAGATTGTGGTGCATATTGGAGGAATATGTCAAAAAGAAGCCCAGTAGGCACCTGTGGGCCAGTCTGTGAAGAGCTTTGAATGCAGGTGACTCTAAACTTTATGGGAAGGCAGAGAAGGAAAAACCAGAACAGGGGTTATGGGATAAACCAGAGGGTCTGTTTAGCATCCGAGCAAATTGTAAACATTGTATAAGGTGTAAAGAGTTAATAGTACTTCAGGTGGGAGAAAATGAAGGAACAAACCAATACTACAAGATCTTCTGGAGACAGAATATGAGTAGTTTTGGGGAAATTTTGTAGCTGAAGAATACAGAAATGAACAAGTTTAGTGGCCTGGTGGTCAATGTTTATTTGATAGTCAAAGGAAAATGCCCAGATTTTTTGCTGAGGATGTCACATTTTCACATCTGTTCTTTGATGCTATTTCAGGGAGGACAGTTGGTTGAAGTTATTGGTTTTAGAAGAGAAATTAATCTGTCTAGCATTAGCATAACTGATGCATGTAAGATTTGGAAAGCAATTTGATAAATGACCCAGAGGAAAACGTGTATAGAGAGAAAGATATAGGACCTAAAACTGAACCTTGAGGGACACCACACAAAAGAGGGGCAAAAGCAGGTACATGATTTTTCACATGGACATTGCAGAGTTTGTTCCTGAGGTGTAGCATTAAACTTCAACCAGTTTAATGCTACACCAGAAATGCCTATTGAGTTAAATGGCATAACAGATTATATCAAAAACAGTTATCTTCATTGTATCTATACATCTTTTTCCCAAGCCCTGCAATGGACTGGCAAACTATCCAGGATATTCCCCATCTTTTGCCCGAAGAGAGCTGGGATAGGTTCCTGCAGATCCCTGTGACCCTGAATTGGAATAAGTAGGTATAGATGGATGGATGTCAGTAACCATAGACCATCTCTTGTCCTTAATGGGCTGATGTTAAACCATACTGTTACCCACATACCTGTCAACACTTAGCAACAAGGTTATGAGTGTTTTGGAAGCCCTTTCATGTCACAGTGTAACACATATCTCACATTTACCTGATCTCATCCCATACAGATTGACTTTTAGCAAATTCCTGAAAAGCTTGAACCCGTCAGAGCTGGGCAAATCTCGTTAATTAAGAGATGACTAGTATTTAAAGCATCACTGCAGGTCAAACATGTTTAATTTCAGCTTCTCACAATATAATAACTGGTGTGAGGTAGTGAGCTGTCAGACTGGATACCATAAAATCAGCTTGAAATAGGTACTTCAATTATAGTCGCTTGTAAAGACAGCAATTAAGCAAACTTCATGATGAGTCAGCAACAAAAAGTAAAAAACAAAAAGTACTCAAATAGATTAAAGTGATGGAGAACATTTGAAGTCGTTCCACTGTGTGACATTTTGAGATGAAAAAAAAAAAAAAGATTAGTAAATTAAAACCGACCTGAACAAATATTTTTTGACAGCTATTCTCTGCTTCTCACCTCTCCACACTGCTGTAACATCGGATGTTATCTTCCCCACCAACAGTGTAGATCTTGCCGTCTAGCGTGCCGACAGCCACGCTGCCTCGACGGTTGACCATGCTCGCAGCTGCTCTCCACTCATTGTACTCAGGGCAGAACTGTTCTACCAGACATGATGGATTATCGTGGGTCCAGCCACCAACTACCAAAACAAAGTGTGGAAAAGCAACTTTTAATTTTTTAATTTTTTTTTTTTTTGCATTTCTGCAGGTAGATTTCTTTTTTAATCAAGTGTCTAGCCCACTTTGGAGCCCATTATAGCAAAGCATATTTCCAATAATTCTGACTTTATACTGTGAATATACTGTAGAGAAATTATTCAAGGAATAAGAAGTCCACAGCTGTCTTTGTAGGGTTTTGACCCACAGCAACCTCGGGGTGCTTTTTTTTTTTTTTTGTTTTGTTTTTTTGGTGCAGCATTCAGTGCCCTCTTGTGCCTTTGTTTAAGAGCTTTTTTATGCTTTCCCACTTATCACTTGAAGATTGTCCTTTTTTGTGTTGCCCTCAAATGCACACTTTAGATTTTTGGCCCGAAAAGGCACTCTTTCTCTGAGATAGTGCCAGCAAGCCAAACATTAATTATTAACAGCAGATCCCCTTTAGCACATGTCCTGTCTAGAACAGATTGGGCCAATTACAGTAAAAGATGACCGCAATAGTCTCTAGATACTAGATATGGAGAGTGCACTACGCAGCCTTAATTGGGCTAGTCAGAAGGACAAACAGATGCACACATTTAATGAGCACTGCAAACTCCCTTTACAGCAACAGTCCAGGCTCCAACTCCCCATGTAATTGTATCAGTGGTGGGGTTCCTGTTTGGAGCAGGCTGGATCATTGTCATGCACTTGTATGCATCTGGGAAACAGAGTCGTACCATCAGATTTTATCAACACACAAAAAAGATCTCATAACATCCAATCTGTGCAAGAAAGTCATGATACTTCACACGTGGCGCATGAATCCTGAGTTTTCACGTTACATGTAGTGGCCATTGGATTCATAAGGAAAAGCTGATATGGAAACTGACCTTTCTGTAGTTAATTCCATAAATTATATATGTGCTTTTCCAACAATATCATGGCAAGATGGCGTTTGGAAAAGAGTTTGTTCTCTTTTTATTATTAAGGTGGAAGCTTTTTTATTTACTGTCCATCTTCATTTTTGTTCATCTTTAAAACTATAGACGGTTTTGCCTGCGTCACAAGTTTTTTCACAGCACTGTCACTAAACTTGGCTGTCCTTTTAACATCAATTATGCTGTCTTTAAACTGCATTCTGTGAAGTGGTGTTATGATGCGTATTAACTCTATTCATTGACATATAAACTTTTGCCAAAGCAGTGAAAGGCATCGTTGGATCAGGAACACCAAGAAACAAACATTTGGCATAATGAAACACAACCCCAAATGCAGAAATAATGTCATGACTGATGGTCAGAATTTTTACTTTTTATGCAGTGACTGACCTATGAACATCATGTCATTGTGGGCTTTGTGCTGGTGAATGAGCCGCCTATGAGGAGAGGGTGGAGTTGACCCATGTTTGGTCTCTGTTATCAGCATATGGCAGGGTTCTGGTTCTTCAACGGCTGCCCTGTGACACACAGAAGACGTGAACAAATAGCAGGAAAATATCAAAGACTAGTAGACTTCAAAAGCACATTTACTGCATGGATTTCATTGCAACATTGATAAATAATTTTGCGTGATACTCAACAAGTCTCCCAGATGACATCAGGCTCTAATTCAGGCTCAGCATCCTTACCCTTGTTCATTGTACACTCCCATGTTTTATCTCCTCAGCTGGCTCACGGTCTGCAGTCTACTTCTTTTTCACAGCAGCACCTTTGTTTCAGTCAGTGCTTTTGCACCTTATCAGCACACACCACTCTGTTCCCAGCTGTCTCTCTTCAGCAATGGCTGTCAAGACGTTCTAGCTCATTGCTCTAAAGAGTGAAACCTCCTCCCCACAGCAACACCCGAAACACCCACGCAATTCCCCAATGATTCATCCACCATCCCTGCAGTTTGAAACCTAAGACTGGTTGCACACACCCTAATACAGAATGAGCTTCAATTGACACCTGTCGTTCAAGAGGATTTGTTAACAGGTGCTCAGTTTTGGGTTCGGATAAGACTTCATTGGTGTTTCATAAGTTTCGTCGGAACCAGCATTAGTTTTGTTTCCATTACTATAATGTCTTTCTCTGGCTTACTTTTTAACCTTAAAATGGCACAAAAAATACAAAAAAAAAGAAAACAATGGCGATATTAACCTTCAACTTGATTAGGTAGATGGCTAATGTGTTGTTAAATCCTGAGGTTTGATGAAGCTTATTCATGATTGCCTGCCCTAAAAGGTTATCACCATCCTCTTATGCCTGCTTCCATCCACATGAGGGTGGTTTTAATTTAAAATGTTCTCAAATTTATCCACAGGAGCAATTTCTACTTCCTATCAATATCTATCCACATCAAACCACCATAAACACAATGGTTCACTCTGTCATTAAGGCCCATCTGTTTTTTTTGCATCTTCCGGTAATGGTCCTTAACCACTCAGTCGTTGTTTCAATAAGTTTTTGGTTTTGTCCACCAGCCTAAACTGCATTAGAAGTATCTACAGAGTGGAAGTGAGGTCTGCAGCTAAAAACGTTCTGTTTTCAAAAGTTGAACTTGCAGGAATAGGTACAAGGCATAACCAAAATAAAAGTTTTATTCTTAAAAATGAAGCTGGACAAGAGTGGACTTTTTACAATTTTAATTTGCTGTACATCACATTTTAAAAATGAATTCAAACAAATAAAAACAAAGACCAGACTGACTGATGTTTAAACAATTTAGGTTTTTGGATATGGGTTGTAAATGTTTTAACAAAAATATAACGAAGATAATTCATTTTAATAATTTCTGAGTGCTGTTTAAGGAGTACTCTTACAGGACAGCGTATCCTGATGTCTAGATATCTCTTACTGCGACTTGACTCTATCAACTCCAGCCTGCAAATCTCCCTCTGATCTCATCCCTTCTACCCTTTCTCTGAGGTTTGCATGACTACATATGGCCTGGCATGTCTTTATTTTTATACCTATCCAGCGGAAGCTTCTCAGTTGCTGCAATAATTCATCGCGCAAGAGTTGAAAAGGATATGTCAAATAGACATTCTGTGTTGCTACAGCTGTCACGTTCCTGGTGGTTGTTCCTGGACATGACAAGAGTTGTTTTATGACCTTCATGAGTAATCTGACATCTACTTCCAATGAATATTAAAGCCCATATAAAGGCTTCTTTTTGTATTTTATAATATTACAACTTTCAGATAGAACATTTTGACTTTCTTCCAGGCTATTTTTAATTGACACACCAGATAAAGAGGCTGTTCACCTTCTGTTGAAAAGACGTCCTTCAAAAAAAAGTTCTCCAGGTGTAGAGACACACACCACTGCAGAAGTGTTGAGAAATCCTCTGCAGAAATGCCCTGTCCACACTGTGCTTCTGCACCTTCATGATTGAGATGTTCTCACTTAGCTTGCAGCTTTCATTTGGCCACTTTGGAATTGGTCATGGAGCTGCATGTGCACCTACATGAGGCCTCTTAGTGCATTAGGCTGTAAAATCCAACAGGTCAAAGGTTTATTGAAGTCAGTGAAGAAAGAAAAAGAAACTCTTAACAGACAATTTTATGATCAATAAACAGCTCCCTTGAATTCCACTGATTATACGCTTTACTGGAAACATTTTTAGTCCTCAGAGATGAATCTACTTTAAAACAGTTGTGTTGCTATACTTTGGGGGGCTTTTCTTGAGCAGCAGCTGAATCTAGTGAGTGTATTTCTAACACTCTGTGCTCACATTCATAAATCTAAACATAAGCGGGGTAATTCTTGACTGCATTACTGAGCCGGCCGTCTTCAACCTTCGTTAAGCTTGCACAAGTTAATCTCTAATGGACAAATGTTCCTAATTTGTAAAAATACAAGACTTGTGAATTAATCATGAACTTGAGGATTTTACCAACAGATTTATGTTTCATACACATCATGGGTTTGGTTTTTGATTAGTACCTGCTTTATTTTGAAAGTCTGTGTCCCTGTGTTTAGTATAGTTGGTCTTCCTTTGCTCCTGTCTGCTCTGATTGTTTGCACCTGTGTCTCATTAGTCCTATTTGTACATCTTGCCTTGCCTTTCCCTTACTGTCTGTCTCCCTGAGTTTACATTTGGCCGTAAAGGTACCATTTGAGTTTTTGTTGGATTCCTGTTTGTGTTGCTTGTTTTGTTTCATTAAAGGATTTTTGTTTTGCTCTCCTGCATTTAGGACCTGCCACAATCTCTTCTCCATCATAACGTACATACTGTCTGACTGCTGTGTCCTCTCTAAATGCCAGAACACCCGTCAGATAACCAACCTGCACATGACACATTACCCATGGCGCAGCCACCTCTGGAGAGTTCCTGCCTGTCACATAAAATAACAATAACTCGTTCTCCATGTCAGTGAACCTCAACATGTCATCTGCCCACACAGGAGAATTTACTCTGCAACAAGTGTGATCTGTTAGTGGGCAGGATGGGAATACTGGCTGGTTGTTGTGTTGTTGGGAGAAATGAATTATCGCCCCAAGACAATGCACGGAAACTGGCATTTAAATGAATAGTTTGTGTTCAGGAAAATTATCTGTCTTTTAGATAATATTTTATAGTTTAACACAATGAAGCCAAACCAGATCATCAGTTTAAGTGCTGACAAAGACGAATCTCTCATCTAACGTAATAGGAGTGAGAAAAACAAAAGCCTTCTGCTAGTGCCAACTCAAAAAACTGAGAGTCTAGACTAGCGCGACTAATACTACTGCCAATGAATCAACAGTAGCCGCTGCATCATTGCATAACCATCCCACACATGCTCCTGAAATAGAGGTATTCAAACACAGAAAAAAAGGAGCTATTTCAGGTTCTTACAAAGCAGGAAAAAATAATCTATTCACTTAAATATACTCAATTTTAGTCAGTGTTGGGGCCACGTTTAAAGGTCAGGGAGACATCTAGTTGTGGGAAAAAAAAAAATCCAACTGAAGTTGATACCAAAACCCATTCGAAGAGAAAAGTGATACAGAGGCCATGAAACAGCTGTCAGGAAGAAGACACCAGCAGTAAAACGCTAACGGCTGTCCTGTTTTATTTGGTGGCTCTTTATTTCACGAGGCTAAATGTTCCAGTGAATGTTACCCTGTGGTGTGTTGACAGAATAGTTAAAGCAAACATTAAAAATTTTATAGAACGTTACCCTCCAAAATTTAATCGAGTATTACCCTTCAAGTCAAAGATATACCATAAAGTGGTATATCTTTGATTTGAATGTTTCAATACTTGTGACTTACTTATCTATTTAAAATCATTGTATATAAAGTGCCTGAATGGGTTTTCTTCAGGCTCAGTGGTTTCCCAGCACAATCCAGAGACGTATGTTGTTTGTACCAGGTTAAATTTAGACCAAGAGGGGAACATTCATCTCATTTCTCATCATAGGGCCGTTACAAAATTTCTCTGAAAAGCTTCCAGATGATCCAAACTCCTACAATGAGACTTCTGATGGGGGATTTTACATATTTTCTTCATGGGCTTCCTCCTGAACGAGAAATGTAATTTAAAACCATTCTCCTCAAAAATGTAGTGTTCTTATTGATCAAGCTCAATCCTATCTTAAAGACATCATCATTGATTTTAACCCCTACAGAGAGTCTATGTGCACTCCAAGGTATTTATACTTCTCCACAGGTCCATCTCAAACCCACAACCAGTTCCTTTTTCTTTGCCTTATTGAGCTGTAGATGGTTCTTCCTGCACCATGTGACAAAGTTGTTCACCACAGCCCTGTACTTAGCCTCATCATCCTCGCTGATACATCCAACAACTGGAGGACGGTCCCCTGTGGGACACACTGCAGTCTGCCAGTCCACAATCCAGGACATGAGTGGGGCATCCACCTAGCTGTCAGCTTCTCATCCCGTAGACAGCAGGACAGATGGTGTTGCTCTGGAGAAATCAAAGAACATGACTCTCGCAGTACTTGCTGGCTTGTCCAGATGGGCGTTGATTTGGTAATGAA